>VIAB01048261.1:3807-17737 GCA_009801035.1 Oophaga pumilio | reverse complement strand
TAGCTCACTGAAGCTTATGAAAATTCTTCTGGAAGAAGAAAAAATCATACTCAGCACTTTGAACGAGAAACTTAGGGAACAAATAGAAACCACTAAAAAATTCTCGGCTGAACCAGAGTTTCCCCTCAAAGAAACTAATCTCCAAAACACCATAGAAAAATTCCAATACCATCTCAAAGAAAGAAAACATAAGTATTATATAAGAGATCTGCAAGAATTCCGTGACAATAAAGCCTACTCTATCACCAATAATAAAATACACCGTCCACCCGACACTGATATCTCATCCTCAGAGGCCGAATTTTCAGACTCAGAGACAAGATATAAAAACACCAGGGGTAGAGGCAGAGGAAGAGGAGGTGCAAGAGGAGGTAGAGGGTCTAACCGCAGTCCCCCACAGAGAGAACATTTTTTAGACTCAGGGTACCACCTCAGAAACAGATTCAATACAAGAAACCCTGCATAGACAAAACCATTGTCAATATATCTACCAGACCACTCACAAACGAGGAAATGACGGTATTAAGTAAAGGCATGTCATTTGTCCCAACCTCAGATTTTGAAAGCTTTGAAGCCACGAAAGACTTGCATCTTTTCACCAGAAAACTTAAGTGGAAAAAGCACTTTATTAACCTTGATAAAAAAAACTGCGCTGAATTAGGCATTGATGAAACCATGCTAGCTGATGTAAGATTCCTATACCATTTAGGAGATCCCCCCAATGAGCAAGGAGAAGGCCCCTTTACAGACCTAAAAAACAAGAGCAAACGGATGCCCCCGATCACTGATGTCAGCGCCATAGATGTCTTTGCGAATCTGGTTTCCAAAGATTTTCTGGAACTAGAAAAACAGAACAAAAAGAAGTTCCATAATCTTACGCAAAAAGAAATGAAAGCACAGAATGCCCTTGAAAATGACAAGAGCATTGTGATAAAACCCTCGGATAAGGGGGGCAACATTGTAGTAATGGATGAATCACAATTTAAGACTCTTTGTTGCTCCCTTTTGAGAGAGGAAATGGGTTATGAGAGACTGAGTGATAACCCCACTAACCAATATCTTGGGGAATTGAAAGACATAATAAACAATGCATTTCACAAAAAACTCATCACTAAAGATGAAAAAGAATTTTTGATCCCAACCCATCCTATGGTTGCTACTTTTTATTGTTTACCCAAAGTACACAAAGGCCTCCACCCCCTGAAGGGGAGGCCGATAGTATCGGGCATTGACAGCCTCACTCAAAACCTAGGTCTGTACGTAGACCAAATACTGAGGCCATTTGTTTCTTCCCTCAGCTCATACATCAGGGACACAACCGACCTTCTTCTCAAAATCGAGAATATAGAGCTAGGCGACAATATGATCCTAGGATCAATCGATGTCGAGGCTCTATATTCATCGATTCCACATGAGAAGGGCATAATGGCTGCAGAGTACTATCTGAAAACTAGAGGGCGCCAATATAACGAGCACAATAAATTTGTCCTCGAGGCCCTTGAATTTTGTTTGACAAGAAATTATTTTCTTTTTGGCAACAAATACTTCCACCAGTTCAGAGGCACCGCCATGGGCAGTCCATGTGCGCCATCATACGCAAACCTGCTTCTGGGCTGGTGGGAAGAAAATGTTGTTTTTGGTGATTTAATGGATGTAGCGGAGGACAGAATTGTACTCTGGCTTCGATACATCGACGATGTGTTTGTCATTTGGAGGGGTGATGTAGAAAGCTTTGGTGACTATGTAAGAAGTCTCAATAAGAACAACATTGGCCTCCACTTCACTTTTGAGGCTAATGTTCAAAGCATTGCTTTTCTAGACATTCTGATTGAGAGAGGAGAAGGTGGACAATTAGCCACCAAAACATACAGAAAACCCACTTCCTCCAACTCTTTACTTAGATGGGAATCCAACCACCCCATCCCCCTCAAAAAAGGTATCCCGAAAGGGCAATATTTTAGAATCAAGAGGAACTGTTCCAATATGACCAGCTTTAAAGAACAGGCAGATGAATTAAGACACAGGTTTCTAGAACGCGGATACCCAGATCATGTGCTGAAAAATGCATACAAGACAACATTAACTCGAGAAAGAAGGGACCTTCTTACCCCCACACAAAAAACAGAGGGAGAGAACATCGTCAGATTTATCACCAAATATTCGAATGGGTCTAAAGAACTAAGGGAAATCATTATGAAACACTGGCCAATTTTGAGCATGGATAAAGATCTAACCAGTGTAATATCTACAACCCCACAAATCACTTTCAAAAAAGGACGCTCCCTCAAAGACAGATTGGTACGCAGCCATTTTGCCCCCTCAGAGTCCAGTAACCCCACCTGGTTGGGCAGCCAAACGAAGGGCTGCTACAGATGTGGTGGCTGTAAATATTGTGGAGCTTTAAAACAAGGAAAAGAATTTACAAGCACCACCACCCAGAAAATCCACCCTATCAGACAATTCATCAATTGCAAATCAATGGGTGTCATATACAACATCACCTGTAGATGCGGCGTACAATATGTAGGCAAGACCAGGAGAGAACTCAAGAAAAGGATAGGAGAACATCACAGAGACACTATAAACAAGAGAGATACCCCTGTCGCCAACCATGTCAACCACAAACATGGAGGCGATACAAGAGTTCTGTCCTTTATGGGCATTGAAAAAGTCAGTAAAAATCAAAGAGGAGGAGATTGGGACAAAAGAATCCTACAAAAAGAGACCTTTTGGATCTTCCATCTCCAGACGACTTACCCGAAAGGTTTAAATGAACTCCTTACTTTCTCTTCCTTCTTGTAGTGTAGGGTACAATAGGGCATCTACAATAGGGTGAGCCGCCGTTGAGTGGGGGCGCCACTGCGCAGGTTTTAGGGTGCCAACCTCCGCGTTAGGTAGGGACCAAATAGATAGGGTGTAACAGGGTGTCCTTTAGAGTGCACCCTTTC
This sequence comes from Oophaga pumilio, assembly GCA_009801035.1. Lineage (NCBI taxonomy): Eukaryota > Metazoa > Chordata > Amphibia > Anura > Dendrobatidae > Oophaga > Oophaga pumilio. Next base: position 14,789 of record VIAB01048261.1, on the reverse strand, counting down.
TATCTTTCTAAAGAGGGTCTGTTGTGTCCTAATATACATCCAACAAGAAAGACAAAATATTCTTCATCAAGGACAAATAGTGTTTTTGTCCTATATACATATAATACGAGAACAAGTTATATCATATAAATTATTTTAGACACTCCAAACCTGTTTCCGTTATTTTGAAGAATATTTGTCTTGGATATATAATATCCCAATCATTACCTACTTGATAGAGGTATATTGATTTTCTGGTTAATTCACCAACCTGTCTAAAAAGCATAATATGTTATGCACATTGAATATGTATACCAAAAGGACTTTTGAATCACTGCACATATGCACAAACAAGGCACTTTTCCCTATTGATAATTTATACCAATAGAGGTTCATCACAGGTGCGCACATTCCCTTCAAAATTCTCATATATGTTTGAAGATGGAAGTGCGCACTTTTGGTATGTTGCAGACACCGGATACATAAATAATGATTACATTAATTGCAGACAATGCATCCCGCTCTCAGTCTCAGAGCATCTCACTCTAGAAACCGGAAATGACGTTCCGGGAGATCTTTAGGTGTCGCAGCTACTGCGCATGCGCCTCACGGGTGAGACGATGCGCTCCAAATACCGGATATGACGCACTTAGCGTCCGGAAGTCAATCATAGCAGTACATACCCGGTAATTATAAAAGTGAGATCGCTGTACATCGCTACACCTGTCCTATGAATACAGAGCACGTCACCTCCCCTGATGATTCTTCACTGATGAAACGCGTTGGGAGAGCCCTAGGGGTAGAGACCGCCTGACCTGTAACAAATGGCCAATGCAGGTCTCCCCCAGGCTGAATCAGTACAGATGCCCGCCACACTATGATGCAGATGAGTATCATTTATAATACCCACAGTGAGACCGTTATATGACAAGAGTATGCAGGACTCTTAGGCTCCTAAGTCGGGTTTTTGATTGTCTGTATTATGGGCATACTTTGATGACAGGTTATCAATTGTCTATGGCTCCAGCACATTCAAGGAGCAATTTTCTAAAACCACTATAAAATACAACACATCCATGTGCATGTATGAATCTGATATAGATAACTACATATGCCTGTGTTAAAAATTGTCTGTTCCTCTTGGTTAATTGAACCCTGTTTATGCAGTGTAAAATAAACTAATACATGTATGTATATGAGGTTTCAGAACAATACATCAGAAATATTCTGCTCCATACAGTAACTGCAATAAATATATCTCCCCATAAAAGGGAATATTTTGCATCTATAAGCGGTTAATACCTCCCTTTAGATATCAAGGAATAAAAGGGATACACATGATATATATGGACAGACTATGAGGATTTGAAACTATCTCTGCTGAATAGTTCAATACATACCTCATCATATAGTGTTTTTTTCTTTTTTTCTTTTATTCTCTCTTTTATTCACACACACTTATTTTGTTTTTTTTTGTTTGGCACATGCACTTTTTGATATTTGTGGTTTTTAACCAGTAGATTAAAAGTTAAGTTTTATTAGTTTTGTTACACCAGAGAACTGATTTAGGTGGTAGAGGTCGTGTGATCTCAGGTGTTTTTGCAATCAGTAGCGTTGGCATTTTTAGGGTTTTTTTGGATTGTAGTGAGTATCCTTTCTATCCTTTTCTGTCTAGGCAGATTGGGCCCCAGCGTTTGCTCATACTATTTTCTGTCTGTGTCTGTATTTCCTCTTGTCTAACCGCCATTACATGTTTGGGGGCTTCCTATGTTCTTTGGGGATCTGCTCCGGGGCAGATAGCTTTCCTCTTTCTATCTTTAGGTGTAGTTAATCTCTCAGGCTGTGAAGAGGCGTCTAGGACCAATGTAGGAACGCTCCACGGCTGCCTTTAGTTGTGGTGGTTAGTCAGGGTACTGCAATCCAATAGATTCCAACCTCTCTGGTGTATTGTTGTTTTTGCCTGCTCTCCTCAGCTACCAAAACATAACAGGAGACTGAAAGTAAGCCTTTATGATCAAATTGCTGCAAAGAAGAAACTACTGAGGACCTCTAACAAGAAGAGAATTGCTTCAGCCAAGCAACACATGGACTGGACATTAGATTTGGGGAAATCTGTACGGTAGTCTGTTGAGTAAAAAATTTAGTCTTTTGGGATCAACTTCTGTTACGCGCTAATGCAGAGAGACCCAGCAAGGCTGGCACAAAACCAGGAAAGGAGCATCCACAGACACACTTGGCAGAAGCTTCCCCAGCTAGACGAGCCTTAAAGGGCTGGGATACACTTCATCCAGCTTCCAGTAAATTGGGGTTCGATTTTGTCAGAGCCCTTCCAAGGCCCGCTATTGCCGGGCTGTTGGCGTCTGGGGATGCGGCCGGTGCCTAGTCAAGAACCAGGGAGGTACTTCTGAAAGAAAACCTGGGAGTGTAGCACGAAGAGACAAGGAGAAGAAGCCTAAGATGAAACCTGAAAAAAGAGCAGCCAATACTGCTAGCATCACTCATTATCACAGCATTTAGGAACTGAAATAAACAGCAACGACCTGGGCTCGTAACAGGCTTAAATAGCCCGCCTGACGCTGAAGAAAATGGTCAGGTGTTGGATACCTCCCAATCACTCCCAGACAACCACTCTCTGCTAACCTGACTGCAGAATGGGCACAATCCCACCACTGCCTAGTACCAAACATAACAGCATTCCATGTTCCCTGGGCAGTGAAATCCATGGGAGATACGGCGTCCCGCGTTCCTAAAGGTCCTATTACTCCAGAACTTGATGCTCCATAAGATTGGTAGCTTTGCCTCCAAGGTGAACAGACCTCTTCCTGATAACTAGGGAAGGCTGACAGTATAGCCTCTTGGGGCCTGCGGAAAATTGCTGCGCTTGCGACCTGAGTAGCGTAGCACCAGACCTGATTTATTCCAGGTGGGAGCACAGAACCACAATTTCTAATAGTACCCTCCTCCCTAGGAGAGACCTCCGGGCTTTCATCACCCACCTTGTCCGGAAACATATTACGGAATTCAGCGATGAGACAATTGTCATGAATATTACCTCTCGAGACCCAGAACTTTTCCTCAGGACCGTACCACTTATAATGAATCAAATAATGATTGGAGTTCTGAATTCTACAAGAGTCCACAATACTATAAATCTTGGTTCAAGCTTAGGAGATGGCACCTAAATCTTGAGATTCTTACTAGGCAACCAAACTCTATACCCCACTCTGAGTTTGCAGCCTTGCTGAGGTGTCTATCGGCCTACTTCTCCATGCTCTCACCTGCTTTCCTGAGATGGATATGGGCCTCCCCCAGACCTTCAGGAGGTAATGGATATTTGCACAGACCGTACATCATATCCTCCCTCAAAACATGGAGACCTAGGATGAAATCCTAGATTACAGAAGAAAAGAGACATTCCAAAGCCCTTGTGGTGTCTATTGTTTAGGGCGAACTCTGCCACGGCTAAGTATGATACCCAATCATGCTATCTATGGGAGCAAAAACATTTTAGATAGGAGTCAGAACACTGGTTGGCTCGCTCAGTTTGCCTATCAGTTTTAGGATGGTACGAGCATGAAAATAAGAGTTCTGAGAGCTTACAGAAAGCCCCCCAGAATCTGAAGATAGCCTGAGTCAATTCGTCGAAGACAATATTCAGGGGAACCTCATGTAATCTTACCACCTGAACAAGAAACAAATCTACCAAGTCCTGGACACTGGGCAACTGAGCCAAAGGAACCAAATGGCGAACAAAATTATAAGCCCCCCTGAGATCCAGTTTGGTAAACCAGCTTGCTCCCACCAGTTGTTTAAAGAGGTCATGGATGAGTGGAAGAGGGTACTGGCTATGTACAGTTATGCTATTGAGCTCATGATAGTCAATGCATATTCTCAAACTTCCTTCCTTTTTGGCCACAAAAAAGATCCCTACTCGAGCCCTGGATTTAGAAGGATGGGTAAACCCATTTTCTAATTTTCCAAAATACATTCTCTCATGGCTTGCCTCGTGGGTTCTAACAGGTTAAAAATTCTACCCTTAGAAAACTTTGCCCCCTCATTGAGCTGGGTGGAACAATCATAAGTTCTATGTGGAGGTAATATCTTTGAGGTTTCTTCGGCGAACACGTGTGGGAACTCTGCTACATACCATGGGACCTTAGGAGGCTTGATAATACAAAGAGATTGGCAGTTGGAGGACTACTTAACAAAATCCCCCTTTCCCAGTCAATAATAGGTTTATGGGTCTGAAGCCAAGGGAGACCTAACACCACAGCAGTAGGAAGAGCCTGTAAAATAAAAAAGCATGCCTCTTTCTTGTATAGACAATCTGTTGTGTTTGACACTGGTTCAGCATTGCAATACCCAATATTCCGGGCAAGGGGAGAATTGCCAAGAGAAAATTATCTTATAGATGCATCCAAGGAGATAAGAGGAACCCCCAACTCCTTGGCTACGGCATTCAAAAAACTTCTCAGCCCCGCAAACAATAAAATCATAACCCTCCACACTATTACCGCTAAACATGACAAAAATAGGTAAGAGAGTAATTTTTTGCTAGTGATACCTGAGCGCCTAGCTGGGGATCCCCAAACCCAGCTAGGCGCATTTGTCTCCTGCCGGCTCCAGACATTCACAAACCAGGTGGCTCGAGGAAACGCACAGATGCTTTAGTTGATGCCATATTTGCTGCCTTACCTCCGAGAGGTACCAACTCCACAAAGCTGCATGGGTTCTCCCACAGCCTCAAGACAAGCAGAGGGTAGGGATGCACTTCTCCAGTGGGACAATATCTCACATCTCTCCTGTTTTCTCTCATCAAGTCACACAGCTGTCATGGTGGCAATATCATTAATATGATCATTAAGCCAGAAAGCTATGTATTACGAAGATTGGCATCCATCTACCCAGTCTCAATCTCCCACCATGAAACTGGGAGCAGTAGTCATCATAGATCAGCCCCGTAGCCTTAAAAAATTCAACTATTGATGAGAGTATGGGTGAACTCGAGGATAATGAAAATACTAAGGACTGGGGATAAGAAGGGCAAGACCAACCCGAGCACCTTCGTTCCCAGAGAAAACAGGGTGTAATTGGAAATATAACACTGGTCAACACAAAAAATCATCAGCAAAGGTAAAATGTCTGTTTTATGGAGTTTGATGTGTGGATTCCAAAAATATGCTTAGTTTTGATCTATCACATAAAGTTTCTGAGATAGAAGTATTTTTGCTATTACGTTATTTCTGCATTTTCAATGTATGTGGTTTTTTCCATGTTATTCCCATTTCTTTGCTTGTCTTACTTAATTGTGAATTTTCTTACAGGGACAACATCAGTAATGGTTTCAGTGAGTTTTATGGGAAGGAGTATTGACAGTGCAGTCAACCAATTACTGCTTCTTGGAAAGTCACATGTTATAGGGAGAAGCTAACTGTTATGAGGCAGTAAGATTTGAGTCAGTCAGAAAAGGATGGTGATAGCAGCAAGGACTGGTATGTGAGACTCTGACAGGAGACAGACTACTACAGGGATCTGAGGCCTGCCACAGGGAGATAGAAGGGAAGGCAGCGGACAGCCACCATTGTGAGAGGATTTTCACTGCATTTCTGGGAGGGCAAGTCACCTCACAGAGAAGAAAACAGCTCAGCCACTGAGGTGTAACTGAGTGAGGGTCTCCACAGAGAGAGAACCTGAAAGCAGCCAATATCTGTTGGCAGCGGATTATTCAGGACACGCTTAAAGCGTGTGACAACAGAACTTCTTTATTCAGGAACAAACAGGAACAATATATGATAAGCTTAAAAGATCAGCTAGTGCACCTTATCATTTGACTACACTGGCTGATTTCAATACCATTTGCAAGTTGAGCTAGCTTCCTTACTGCTTCTGGGTCTCTGTGCCCAAGACGTCTGTACCATACATGGATACAGTTCTTATGCAGATCTTGTCTAGCACTGCACACTATTTCTTTGCATTTTAGCTGATAAAGTTCATCTTGGATTTTTCCTTCTGCAAGAGTGTGACCCTTCTTTGAGATGATGCATCTGTTATCTTTAAAAGTAACTGCATTCCCCTTTTGCGTGAGCTTCTTTACAGACAGAAGATTGCTTTTAAGGCTGGGAACATAATAATAATAATAATAATAATTTTATTTCTATAGCGCCAACATATTCCGCAGCACTTTACATTATAGAGGGGACTTGTACAGACAATAGACATTACAGCATAACAATAAACACAGATCAAAGTAGATACCAAGAGGAATGAGGGCCCTGCTGGCAAGCTTACAATCTATGAGGAAAAAGGGGAGACACGAAAGGTAGATGGTAACAATTGCTTTCATTGTTCGGACCAGCCATAGTTTAAGAATTGGGTGTTCATGTAATTCTGCATGAACCAGTTAACAGCAAAAGTATGTAACAGTACAGACACAGAGGACTATTAAATGAATAAAGCGGGTGAGAACATAATACAAGGTACCTCATTATGGTAAAAAAAATTTTTGAATGGGCTAAGAGGGATAGTTAATGCGTTGAGGCGGTAGGCCAGTCTGAACAAATGCATTTTTACGGCACACTTAAAACTGTGGGGATTGGGGATTAATCGTATTAACCTGGGTAGTGCATTCCAAAGAATTGGCGCAGAGAACATCCTTTATTGGGATCTTTATGCTTTGTGCTGAGGAAACTGGACAGCAGAGGTAGCCATCTCCTACTCCTTCTGAAGTCATAGAGTGACCATTAGGTAAGATGACCTTTTCTGACTTGCTTTGATTAAGGTCAGTGAAGAACTTCTTGTTATTTTTATATGGCTGCTTGCACCAGAGTCTATACACCATATATGTTTTGCACATGGGCTTGTACTGGTATTAAATGCAGCTTCAGGACATACAGATTCTTCCTCTATAGCTGTTTTAACCCTTTGATGACTGTTCTGCTTTTTACGCTAACTCATTCTTGCTTTCCAAATTCTGCAGTCTGCTTTAAGTTGGCCGGGCTTTTTACAGACAAAAAAACATTCACAAGTTTATCTTAGATTGCTCTTATATTTAGGGAAATCATGTGTCTTTAATGCTGTTTCTACTCTGGAATCATTACTGCTGCTTACATGCTGCATTTTAATCTTGAATTCATCCACAAGTTTGCCTTTAACATACTCTAGTGTCAGCTCACCATCTGGCCGTGCTTCTAGTGCAGTCACGAGTGTGTCATAACACTCTGGAAGAACACTTAATAGAAGTCCAGCAACATGAAGATCTTTAATTTCTTCTCCAATACCCCTGAGACGCTCCCCAATCTTTAGGGTGTTTCTTATATAGTCCTGCATATTCTGTCCATCACTTAGCTTAGACTGATACAGCTTTCTCATGAGATAAAGCTTATTGCTGAGATTTGATCTTTCATGCACTTTCTGTAACTCATCCCACATCTCCATTGCAGTTGCACACTTGCATATATGCACAATTTGATTATCATCTACACTGAGGTAGATAGTGCTTTGTGCTTTCTGATCCTTCTCTAACTAACCATCTGGTAATGGATGGGGCACTTGTTCCTGAGTATATTTACCTTCTCTTATGAGCAGCATTTTCACCTTGAATTTCCAGGACTGGTAGTTCTGGTTAGTGAGGCTCGGCACTGAGAACTTGACAGTATGGCTCCTAGTGGACATCTCCTCTGTTACTCTGTGCTGCTTTTGCTCCAGACTTCTGTTGCTGTGTCACTTTGGGGTTCTGTGTCACTCTGGGTCCAGAACCTGTTGACAGCGGATTATTCAGGATACTCTACAAGCGTGTGACAACAGAGCTTCTTTATTCAGGAACAAACAAGAACAAAATATGATAAGCTTAATAGATCAGGAATGAATCATTTGTGTGTCTCTATCTGTGCAGCATCTACAGCAGGCTGCTTCTTTCATACACAGACACAGGAAAACAGGAAAAACAGTCACATGCTCTTTCTGGGTGAGCCTCTGGGAGTTTTTTTGTAACTTTATAAACAGCATACAAATCTAGCAACAAAACACTCATAGACAGGAATGGATTTGTTGCACCAAACATATTCCAACAATATTACACTGAGAAACTGCCTGTCTGCAAATGTTCATCTGTAAGGAATATAAGGAATAGGCTGACCCATTTACCTCACAACTATATATAGTTATCTACCAGATTACCTCCAGTAAAATCAGTTCTAAATGCAAGCTGCCTCTGTCATCTCTGGGGAAAAATCTACATATAGTCGTTCGGCTCATCACATTTTTTTTTAGTTTGTCACCACCATTGAACTGTACTTACTCTACTGTTTGATCTCATTTAAAGTAGAAAAATGCCCCGAGAGTATATCAATCATCCAAACAGATTCTTCTATGTGTGTGGTTCTTTTACACCAAAAGGCCAAGTACATTCAATCACTCATGATATTAAAATGATGTACCAGATGTACTTTAAGTGTCCACTTGGTGATCAAGATGAAAACTGGGCCCCTCATGTGATATGCTTAAGTTGTTCATATGGTCTTCGTGGCTGGTTGAATAAGAGGAAAGTGGCTATTCCAGTTGCTGTTCCAATGATTTGGAGAGAACCCAAAAATCATAGTGATGACTGCTACTTTTGTTTTGTCAAACTGAAGGGCTTTTCTACAAAGAACAAACATAAGATAAATTACCTTGAACTTGAATCTGTGATTAGGCCAGTACCACATGATGGTACCAGTTTCTGTACCACCGTTGTCTGGATTGGATAAAAGTGAAGTAGAACATGAAGACTATGGAGCTGAATCTACTGGTGAAGACATGGAGACCTCAAGTCAAGATGAGTATGTACCTGATCGGGCAGCCGAGCAGCTAGAATGCTTTACTTAACATGAATTAAATGATCTCATCAGAGACCTTTCATTGTTAAAGGATAAAGCTGAGCTTCTTCCATCTTGATTGAAACAGAATAATCTTCTTCAGGATAATGTCAAAGTGTGTTAATACCGAAACAGAAGTGACATTTAATACAATTGTTCACAGTTCATGGACCAATGGTGTACTCTAACAATGTGAATGGCCTCTTTGAGGAACTGCATCAAGAGTATTTTGTTGCAGATTGGCCATTGTTTATTGACTTATTGTTTATTGTTTATTGACTCATCCCAGGAAAGTTTGAAAGCAGTGTTGCTTCACAATGCAAATGTGAAACCATCAATCCCTATTGCTCATTCATGTCATCTAAAGGAAAGTTATGAAAATCTGTCATTTTGGATGCTATACATTATAAGCATCATCAATGGAATATCTGTGGAGATTTGAAAGTGATTGGTCTGCTAGTGGGAATGCAAGGAGGTTTCACTAAATATTGTTGCTTCTTGTGTTTATGGGACAGTAGAAATACAGTAGAGCATTATGTTTGTCGTGATTGGGGACAGAGAAACATCCATGCTCCAGGTAGAGACAATGTTCTGCATAATCCTTTAGTTGCTCCAAAAAAATCTTTCTTCCTCCACTACTTATAAAGTTGGGATTGATAAACTTTGTGAAAGCTATGGCAAAGACAAATTCACAAGGGTTCCAGTACATTTCACAGAAATTCTCCATCATTTCACCAGCAAAACTGAAGGAAGGGGTGTTTGTTGGTCCTCAGATCAGAGAGGTAAGAGATGATGTGTTTGAAGGAACCCTAAATGATAAGGAATTGAGATCTTGGAAAAGCTTCAAGTGGACCTGTGAAAAATTCATAGGAAAACAAAAATCTCCAGAATATGTTGAAGATGTCGAGTTACTGCTAAATGCATACCAGTGTCTTGGACGTCGCATGTATGTTAAAATGCACTTTTTGCGTTCACAATTAGATTTCTTCCCTCAAAATCTTGGGGATGTAAGCGATGAACAAGGTGAGTGGTTTCACCAGGACATTAAAATAATGGAACACCGCTACCAGGGTTTTTGGAATGACTCAATGATGGCAGATTACTGTTGGATGTTTTATAGGGACTACTCTGAAAAATCATATCGACGACAGTCTATTGTCAAGCACTTTTAATTTCTGATCATATTTTGGTTTCTATTTTGAGTGTGAAATTATTTTGGTTCAATAAAAACTGGTTCAATATATCTGTTTATTCTGTTTATTCTGTTATGTGCTATTGCAGAGAAACCCAGCAAAACTGGCACCAAACCAGCAAAGGCAAAGCCACAGACCTATTGGCGCAAGCTACCCCAACTAGGCGAACCCTAAAGGGCCGGGATACTCTTCACCAAGCTCCCAGTAAAAAGTAGGCAGACTTTGGCAAAGCCTTATCCAGGCCCCCTGTCACCGGGCAGCTGAAGTCTGTTGAAGGGGCCGCTGCCTAGTCAAGAATCAGGTAAGCACTTCTGTGAGAAACCCTTGGAGTTTAGCACGAAGAGACAAGGAGAAGAACCCTATGATAAACCCTGAAAGGAGATCAACTAATACTGCCAGCACCACTATCGGGAAAAGTCGGGACTGAAACACGAAACCCAATGCAAGTCAATGGGGAAGCAAAGTCGGTAGGGAGTGGAGGACAGTAAACACACCTTCAGTGCCCATTTGAATGGCAACAACATCAATTCTTATTGCTTAAGCTTGGCAACCTTAATTTACTTTGTAATAATAGTTACGCACTGAAAACTGGGGGTTATTTGGCGAAAGTTGTGAGGGGGGTAGGGATGGCTTACTATTTTCGTGTGCCCCATGCCAAAGAGTCTCAGTGGGCCCCTTTAACACATGCCACAATTCATCATGCTCCGATACGGCACAGAAATATAGGTATAGTACATTGCCAAATACTTCACTTCTTACATGACATGACTGATATCTATGTTAAAATCTACAATAGCTGAAAAACCAGACACTATATTCCTCCATACGGTATTATGGCCACCACATAGTGCGACATACAGAATAATAAGGCCCATATATTGATCCATACTTAATTGGTCCCATATGTGCCCCACATGATTTTCCATACCCTATATGATGCCCCATAAATAATGAACCC
>VIAB01048260.1:0-11050 GCA_009801035.1 Oophaga pumilio | reverse complement strand
TCTTTTTTTTGGAGGGGGGTGGGTATTTATTAGGGTAAACCAATAAACCTCTAAATAAGGACATAGTCATTGACAATAATTTTCCAATGAATAAGACTTGACTGCTTCTCAGAATTCCATGCCATACAATCTTCTCTGCTAAAAAGATAAGAAAAGCTAAATTTATTTATTTTTGCTATTCTGTGCCAATGAATAGGTAAAAATTACTTCCAGCCTCTGGAACAACACTGTAAAACAGGAGGTCAAACTTAATGGACTTAGGTCCTTTGGGTCAAATTTTAAAACCTTTCTATTTTACTATGATAAACCACTCTAAAATTATTAAAAAAAAAAGCATGAACAATGACAACTGACATGACTTTACCTTGACCTCCATACTGTTTAAAGCATCTTAGGCATCAAAATCAAAGAATGCTTCCTAATATTTTTCGCAGGTACCAAATCTTTATATTCTATTTATTTTTAATTTTATGGTTGGTGAAATAAATAATTTCAAGGTTTTTCACAGTAAAAATGAGTTTTGCTACCCATATACTTTTCTTCTGAACACAAAGCACAAAGTTATTATTATACCGTATATTGGAAAGGAATTGAATCTGTGATAGAAATGGTGGTAGCATTTCCCCTCCTAATTGGATTCTTTTACTGTTTTCACACTTCTGTTCCTATGTTTCATTCTGTAAAAACCTTCTCCTTCTTCATGTAAGCATACACTATGACAATCACTATCAGTTATAAGAACTGAACATGTACTTAGAAGTTTGCATTTCCATAACATGCCATAAAGTCAAGCCGAGATTATTGCCTATTCCTAGAGAGCACACTTTTAATTGGGGTTTAATGATGTCTGATTTTGCAAAATGATGAACTCATTAATTTTCATTTTTTTTTTGCTGGTTATATCTGCTACAATATGATCATACCTTGAAGATTCAGCTGTAAACAGGGTATTTTATTTTATTGACAAGATAGCTTTTGGCAGATAAAATAAACTGTCTGCTTCCAATACTCACACAGTAAATGAAAGTTGTCCAGCCAAATCAATGTAAGCTGCCAGAACTGGCAGTTTTGGGATTTTCTTTAATTAACCTGATGTAGAGCAACTTTCATTGCTGTGTGCCTACCAGTAAGCTCTAATTATTTGATTACATTTAATTAAGATAAAGTAACATGTAACATATTGTCAGGGTCTGAATAATTGTGATATTTATTAGAAAACCCTTCTATACAAATAAAACTTTCATAAAGAATGCCAAAATCTTTTGGGGTTCATTAATAATAACCCAGAAATCATTTTGCTACCAGAATAAGTGTGAAGGATAAGATGGTTCTAAATTTTAAATCCTTGTTATAATAAGACTATAAGTGAGTATGATCATGTAGCACAGCCACATCAATATTCACTCTCCCATGTGCATGATTTCTGATAAACTGAATTTATATTTCAAGGAGTTGTACAGTCATATAATGCAAGTCTGCAGTCACTATGAGTGACTGCAGACTTCTGAAGCCATACAATGTATGCATTGCACGCTATCAGGAATCTCCAGTGTAGATGGTGACAGCAAGTGGTCACGTGAATACAAGTATGAGACTTGCATACATAAGATGACATTCAGATTATATGTGCACGTAAGAGCATGTGTAATTGAAGTGTGATCGGAAGTATGCAAATTGCATACTTGCAGTCACTTGACCATCCATCCTCACTGGCAATAACGGAGAATTCTGACAACATGCGATGTGCACACTATAAAGATTCAGAAGAATGATTCAAGAAAAATCATCCTGTGCAAAAGGATGTACAAAAATGTTCAAGAAAATCACAAAATATTTGTGACCTTATTTAATTTTCTGTAAAAGTTAGAAAACAATTAATTGAATTGGTCGAAAAGCTATATATACCTTATTCACCTTGTACTGAGCTTATAACTGCAGTACATTTTCTGACCTTCCCATATAAATACACTCCTTCAGGGTTGGAGCAAAGAAAGCCACTGTCTGACACCCCTGTTCTTGAATTTTATTCATGTAAAATTAAGCTTTCCAATTCAACATGCCCAAGTCTTCATTCTCATTCAAGAGGTTGTCCACTACTTTTACACTGATGACCTATCCTTAATATAGGTCATCAATATCTGCTTGGTCTGGGTCCGGACACTCGGCACCCTGCTTATCAGCTGTAATTGGCATTGGCGACTGCTGGCAGGAAGTGCTCTATTAATAAATATATATATATATATATATAAATAAATAAGTGGCTGGTATATTGTAATGGTTAAGTGCACAGCCTACAACCTGGGAGACAGGGGTTAAAGTCCCAGCTCTGTCCTGTGGAAAATATGGAAAATAAATTAAAAATAAATTATATACTAAGTGTCATGACTCAGGACGGGGTAGTTCTGGCTCCGTCCTGGTCAGGTCATGGTTAAGTCTGTCCGCCACTCTTTGGTTCTGGGGCGGCTATTTAATGCTGGTAGTTCCTGGGCTCAGTGTCGTTGATACTTCCGTCTACTCGGTTAGAGGTCGCTGACCCGGGTTGCGCATTCGTAATCGCTGTTCCTCTGCATGTGTGAGCTTTGCTGTGAATGACTCGGTTTGCCCCTTGACTATTGTCTCTGTCTTTCTGCTCGGTACTGATTCGTCCTTCCTGGTGTTCTGACTCTTTGGCTTGCCCCTGTTTCCTCGTCTGTCTTGCCCCTGGGTATCCTGTTCCCGTCTTGATTTTTGAAATTTGGCTTTGCTCTTTGACTACGTTATCGGTTTTGTCCTTTGTACACTTTACCTCGGCCGATTCCCTGCCCTCACGCAGCTTAGAGAGGCAATAAAGAGAGGCAAGGTAGTCAAGACTGATGAAGTGGAATTACCAGCAGGACACATAGTAGATGTACAGACATGCTACAAGTACCTCAGCATCCCACAGGGATACGGTAACTTGAGGAGGATGCAAGAAAAGCAGCAACATCCAAATACCATCAAAGAGTAAGGTAGGTCCTAAAGAGCCAGCTCAATGGGAAGAATATATATCAATATATTTGCCCTGCCAGTTATCAGATACCCTGCTGGCATAGTGTGCTGGCCAAAAGAAGAGATGGAAGATGCAGATGTGAAGACACAAAAGCTCCTCACAATGCATTGAGGTCTCCACCCTTAGTCTAACACCCAGAGATTGTATACCAACAGAAAGGAGGGTGGTCAAGGCTTGATAAGCATCCAAGCCAACATTATGAATGAAACAAGGAGTATCCAGGAATATATCAGAAAAATGGCACTAAAAGATGAGATGCTGAGAGAATGACTAAGGCAGCAACAACAAATCTGGAAGATAAAAACAAAAGAAATGCAATACAATGAAGTGTAAAAAATAAAAAATGATAATAAATGTAAACAAATAATATCAAATAAAATAATATATTTACACCTCTAATTGAAATAACACCTCTAAGTGCGGATGGATGACCATCCAATAAATAAAAAAATAAACACCCGAGTGCAAAGTAACAGGGGGAAAAAAGAACCACCAAGGCAGGATGAGACACAAACCGCAATTATGGTATGATAAATAAAATGTGCACAAAAATAAAATGTGCGCAAAAAGGGAATCAAAAAAATGTGCACAAAAATCGCTGTGCCAAATCACAATGGTGATGTGATAAATAACATATGTATCATACAAAAAATCGCTAATTGTGCTTGATATTCAAAACCAAATGTGACACACCAAAGCAAGTAAAAAAGCGAGAAAGTATATAGCAGCAAGGTGAGAACATATCCAACATGTGCTACCAAATGAAAATAAAAAAATGAGACAGCAATACCTGGAAAATCCCGGGAGGGAGAGAGCAAGGGTAGGTGAGATTGCTTCCATAGACGCGCCCCTACAGCGATTTTTGTGCACATTTTTTTGATTCCCTTTTTGCGCACATTTTATTTTTGTGCACATTTTATTCATCATACCATAATTGCGGTTTGGCGCAGCATTTTGAGTTCATTGGTATTCACACTTTGTTATACATTTATCAATTGATCTCATGTTATAATATATTGGCACATTGTGTGTTTTTCATTTTTATTTTTATGTCACACATATACCTGGTTATGTGTATATAAATCCCGGACATTGGGTTTAGCAGGGTCGTATTTCGTTGTTTTTTGCTTCCTCTTTTAACATCATTTTATATCATTATGTACGTGCAATTTTTTATGTTATATTATCAATAAATATACATTGTGTCTCATCCTGCTTTGGTGGTTCTTTTTTCCCGTTACTTTGCACTCGGGTGTTTATTTTTTTAACAAATCTGGAAGGAAGAACTGGAACATGAAGCGCCGTGGCAAGGCAAGCCAGTGCATGGAATGTACCATCGACAGATAATAAAGGTGGCTGACATGGAGAAATCCTACCAATGGCTGGAGAAAGCTGGACTCCGAGACAGCACAGAGGCACTAATCATAGCGGCACAAGAGCAAGCACTAAGTGCCAGATCCATAGAAACAGTAATCTACCATACAAGACAAGACCCAAGATACAGACTATGCAAAGAAATCTCAGAAAGAGTCCAACACATAGTGGCACGATGCAAAATGCCATCAGGAACAGCGTATACTGAACGCCACAACCAAGTAGTGGGAATTGTAGACAGGAACATCTGCACAGCCTATGGGCTAAGTCCCCCTATGTCCAGATGGGAGACCCCAGAAAAAGTGGTTGAGAATGAAAGTTCTAAAATCCTGTGGGACTTGAAGATCCTGATGGATAAGCAGGTGCTGGCTAACCAACCAGATATTGTCATAGTAGACAAGGATCAGAAGACAGCAATGATAATAGATGTGGCAGTGCCAAGTGACAGCAACATCAGAAAGAAGGAATATGAGAAGCTGGAAAAATACAAGGTCCTCAAAGGAGAATGGGAGAAGATGTGGAATGGGAAGGCAACAGTGATTCCAGTGGTGTTAGGAGCATTTGGAGCAGTGACCCTAATTTGGAAGAATGGATACAACAGATCCCAGGAACAACATCTTAACTCTTTGTCCAGAAAAGCGTAATGCTAGGAACAACTAAGATCCTGCGCAGAACCCTCTAGCTCCCAGGCCTCTGGGAGAGGACCTGAGAATGAGGAAGGACAAAAAAAAGAACACCCCCATTGGGGGTGAGAAGGAAGTTTTTTTTTTTGAGATGACAGCTACCATGAACACTATAGGTCAAGATAAGGTCTGGAAGATGAAGCGAAATTTCACTTAGAGCTGCTCATAGGATTTCAAGAGAGGCAATTCAGAACCCCCTCTTGCCTGCAAAATACCTTCAGAAAGATATAGCAGACTCCGCAGCTGTGGAACATTGTTCTGCTGTTCAGAGAAACCTGCACAAATATGGTCTCCAAGGAAGAGTCATCAGAAAAAAACCTCTCCTGCATCCTCACCATAAAATTCAGAGTCAGAAGTATGCAAAAAAACATCTAGACAAGCCTGATGCATTCTGGAAACAAGCCTTTTGGACCAATGAGGTTAAAATAGAACTTTTTGACCACAATGATCAAAAGGTATGTGTGGAGAAAAAAGGGCATAGAATTTCAGGAAAATAACTTCTCGCCATGGGGGTGGCTCAATGATGCTATGGTGATGTGCTGCAGCCAGTGGCATGCGTACAAATATACATTTTCTAAAATATAAAATTTATTTTTCCCTATGAATTGTGCTACTATTTCATAAAGTGGCTAACAATTTATACAGTATATCTTTGGATTCAATTTAGTTTCACTGACCCAAAGTAATATACGAAATATAGAAAACAGCATGTGTTTAAAATGCAAAAATGACTGAATTGCTGATGCATAACAAAGGTAATGAATGCACTATGATATCAATATTTTTTTTAATTTATGTTATGCCAACATTTTCTGCAACGCTTTACAATTAAGTGGGGGCATATACAGACAATAAAGTTATTACAGAGTAACACATATTTCAACTGTTACAGGTGGAGTGAGGGCTCTGCTTGCAAGAGCTTACCATCTATAAGAAAATATGAGTGGCACAATAGGTAAAAAGGGCTTATCATGTATGGTCCAGCCATCATTATAATAAATAAATGTTTTTACATAAAGCTGCATGAGCAGGTCATCAGTCTGTATTTTTCTGTATGCTAATAGGTGCATAGGGGATGTAGAGGCAAATGAATAGGAAGGACCAGATTCTGAGGAAAGTTTAGAAAGAGGAAACAGGAAATAGATTACTAAGGTGATGAGACCTGCCTATAGAGCTTGGGAATTCTGCAGCTCTTTCAGGGTTATGTTTGGTCTCTGTGTTGACTCTCTTTTTAATACCCTCCTTGCCCGAACTGAGAGTTTTGGTGGGTTCCCCTGGATTGGTGGATTTGTTGTGCTACCATGTTCTTTCCATTTAATGATAATGGATTTGATGGTGCTCTGGGAGAACATCAGAAATTGAGATGTTTTTTCATAACCGAATCCTAACTTTAACTTCTCAACAACTTTGTCCATTACTTGTTTGGAGATCTCCTTGGTCTTCATGCTGTTGTTTGGTTAGTGGTGCCTCTTGCTTTATGGTGTTGCAACCACTATGGCCTTTCAGACAAGGTGTCTGTATATATTGAAAGATCATGTGACACTTAGATTGCACACAAGTGGACTTCCTTTCATTAAGCAATTTCCTTATGAAGGTAATTGCTTGCACGAGAAATTTTTAAGGGTTTCATAGAAAAAAGGTTAAATACATATGGACATGCCAATTTTTAGTTATTTGATCCCATACATTTAATTTATGCCTATATTTTTCTCACTTCACTTCACCAACTTTGACTATTTAGTGTTTGTGCATAACACACAAATCAGATTACAATAATATTTAACCCCTTTGTGACTAGTACTGCTCTGCAGGAGGTGCGTTTGCACAAACCGCAGTACTAGTATGGCGCACTGATCGCGTGGCCTCACGCTGAGAGCCGCATGATCGGATGCGGGTGTCAGCTGTATGTGACAGCTGACATACCACAGCAATGCTCACGATCAGTGGTAGCACCGATCATAGGATTTTAACCCCACTGATGCTGTTGTCAGAAGTGACAGTGGCATAGAGAAGCATCGCACAGGGAGCTTCCACCAGGACAATGTGATGCGATCTTGTTGCCCTGATGGTCTTCATGGAGACCCCCAGCTCCAAGACGGCCGCTGGCTCCTTCGGGGTCCTGCATGTAAGGTGGCTTGCCGGCATGCCTCCTTCCCTACCTATCAGATCCTGATCTGATACTCTGCAGTAATGTCCCATACTGGGACAATGTAAAAAAGTTAAAAAAAAAAATTTGCAAAGTGTAAATATATATTTTTTTAAAATCCCTAAAGAAAAAAAAATAATTTTCCAATAAATAGACTATTTATGTAAAGAAATAAAAAAACAGTAAAAGTACACATATTTGGTATCGCCGCATCTGTAATGACCCGTTCTATAAAACTGTCCCACTAGTTAACCACTTCAGTGAACACCGTAAAAAAAAAACAAGGCAAAAAACAATGCATTATCATCATACTGCCGAATAAAAAGTGCAGTAAAACGAGATCAAAAAGACGGACCTAAATAGAAACGGTACCGCTGAAAACATCATCTTCTGCAAAAAACAAGCCCTCACATGATTCTGTCGGACGAAATATGAAAAAATTATATCTCTCAAAATATGGTGATGGAAAAACTAGTTTACGGAACAAAAAGCATCTTTTAGTGTGTGACAGAAGCCACACATAAAAACCCGACATAAATCTGGTATCGCTGTAATCGCACTGACCCGAAGAATAAAGTCACCTAATCACTAATACCACATGAGAAACAGCACAAAAAAATAAATAAAACCAATACTTCACATGCTGTTGATTTATTCATTCTGCCTCACAAAGATCGCACTAAGGCTCTACGCACATTTATCCTGTGCTCTGCGCTGAGTGATTACATCAGGGTTTCTGTGTAAATCTCTGAAATATGTGATTCAGACAGAACCCCTGGTTGAAATTTCCCTATATTGAGGCAGATGGAGGCACTGTGAAAAACATCTGACCTGTGATCCGGTGGGGTACTTCTTCTTAGGATTGCATAAAAGTGCCGTTGGCCACAATTTTGTGCATTTCTGAAAAGAAGGACACCACGGAACAGAAGCCAGATGGAGTCCAGAATAACTCTGCTGCCTCACTATAGTAAATGGATCCATCGGGGGTTTCATGTGAATCACGTCACTCAGAGATTTAGATGGAAACCCCAAAGTAAGTGGTCAGTGTAGAGCGACTGATAACTATGATTCCAAATGTTATGTAAAATGTTCCCAATAAAAGCTTCCACTCAGTCCAAAAAAAAGCAAGTCCCCACTCAGATCTGTCATCTGTTAATGGAAATATGGGGGCTTGCACGTTACTGGTAGCACAAAGGCTCTGGAAAAGTGAAATGAGTCCTCACCCGCCAAAAGAAATTCAGCAAATTCTCTGCTCCCAAATCCAAATGCCCCCCCTTTTCTTCTGAGCCTTAGTGTGCCTAAACAATATTTAGAGCCCACATGTTTGGTATCTCTGTAGTGATGAGAGCCTGCCTAATTTACAGGTGCGTGTCTCCAGAAGCATGAGCTGGCCATAATGTACTGGTGACTGCAATGGCAGTTTTCTATTTTCACTCAGCAATATCCACTGCTGCCCTTTTCTGGAAAACACCCATGGAGTCAAAATCATCACTAAATCTGTAGAGAAATTCCCAAAGGGTTATAATTTCCAGAATGGGGTCACTTGAGGTGGGATTCTGCTCTTCTAGCACTTAGGGGCTCTTTATATGGAATCCACAAACTAGTCTAGTAAAATCTGCACTCCAGGAGGCAAATAGCGCTCTGTTCCTCCTAAGTCACTACGTATCACAAAGTAGTACTGTACAGCCAGATATAGGGTATTTCTACATTCAGCAGAAATTGTGGGACGAATTCTGGTGCCATTTTTACCGATTTCCCAGTGTGAAAATGTAAAACTTGGGGCTAGCACACACACTTGGTGGTAAAAATGTAAATTATTTTTTCTTCACTGTCCAAAGGTATAAAAGTTTGTGACACACCTGTGGTGTCAATATAATAACTTCACCCCTAGATGAATTTATTGAAAGATTTAATTGGTAAAATGGGGTCACTTATGGGGGGGATTCTGTTGTTCTGACACTTCAGGGCTCTGTCAATGTAACATGGCACCCTCAAACATGTGCAGCAAATCTGAGCTGTAATATGGAGCTACTTCCCTTCTGATCTTTGCATTTGCCTCAAAAGTAGTTTTTGACCACATATGGGGTATTGATGAACTCAGGAGAAATTGCGCAACGAACCTTGGGGTCCATTTTCCCCTTTTGCCCTTGTGAAAATACAAAATTTGCAGCTAAACAAGATTTTTGTGGGAAAAATGAGATTTTTTTTTTATTTTCATGGCTTAAAGTTATAAACTTCTGTGAAGCACCTGGGGGTTCAAGGTGCTCAATACACATCTAGATAAGGTTCCAAATGGGTCTAGTTTCCAAAATGGTGTCAATTGTGAGGGGTTTCCACTGTTTAGGCTCATCAAGGGCTCTTCAAACACGACATGGCAACTGATAATTATTCCTGCATATTTTACATTCAAAAAGTCAAATGGCATTCCTTCCCTTCCGAGCCTTGCTGTGTGCCCAAACAGTAGATTTCCCCCACATATGGAGTATCGTAATGCTCAGGAGAAATTGCACAACAAAATTTTATGGTCTATTTTCTCCTGGTATCCTTGCAAAAGTAAAAAAAATTAGGTCTAAAGGAAAATTTTTGTGAAAAAAAAAGTAACTGTTTACTTTTTCTTTCCACATTCCAAAATTTCCTGTGAAGCATCTGAAGGGTTAATAAACTTCTTGAATGTGGTTTTTAGTACCTTGAGGGGTACAGTTTTTAGAATGGTGTCATTTTGGGGTATTTTCTGTCATATAGGCCCCTGAAAGTCGCTTCCAGTGTGAGGTAGTCCCTAAAAAACATGGTTTAGCAAATTTTGTCGTAAAAATGAGAAATCGCTGGTCAACTTTTAACCCTTATAACTTCCTAGCAAGAAAAAATTATGTTTCCAAAATTGTGCTAATGTAAATTAGAAATGTGGGAAGTGTTATTTATTAACTATTTTGTGCAATATGACTCTCTGATATAAGGGCATAAAAAATAAAAGTTTAAAAATTGCAAAATTTTAAACATTTTTGCCAAATTTTCATTTTTTTTTACAAATAAATGCAGGTCATATCAAATAAATGTTACCACTGTCATAAAGTACAATATGTCATGTGAAAACATTCTCAGAATCACTAGGATCCGTTGAAGCATTCCAGAGTTATGACCTCATAACTTGACAGTTGTCAGAATTGTAAAAATTGGCCTGTCATAAAGGTGAAAACAGGCTTCAGGGCAAAGAGGTTAAACACAGGTTGTAATATAACAAAATAGGTAAACAGCTAAGGGGGAGGACATAGTTGCCAGTGTACAAGAAAGGAGCAGCATTGGTGGTGTCCAACTACTGGATCCAGGTTTCAGAAGTTTAAGAGAATTGGAAAGGAAAAAGTCGTGGATATGCGGGAGTTTGTTACACACTGAGTTCCAGAAGGCACAATTAGGTGAATCTGGGTTAGGAGAAATATCACCAAGTATGAGAAGGAGAAAAATGAGAACGAGCAGGCGATTTAGTCATTTATGCAAATGCTTTGTGTGCTGTTTGGCGGTAGTGGATGGTTTTGAGTAGAGATGAGCGACTTTGCCTCCGGGAGGGTCTAGTCTGTTTCGGATCACCTGACTTTATCAAAAGTCGAGTCGAACGAAATCAGCCGACTATTGGAAAAAGTTGGAGTTCCGACTGAAACTCGAACCGACCCCAATGCAAGTCAATGGGGAAGAAAAGTCGGCAGTGAGTGGAGGACAGTAAACACACCTACAGTGCCCATTTCAATGCCAACGACATCAATACTTATTATTACTTAAGCTAGTCAACCTTAATTTACTTTATAATATTAGTAACGCATTGAAAAC
>VIAB01048252.1:0-17743 GCA_009801035.1 Oophaga pumilio | reverse complement strand
CCGGTCACCCGACCCGCAGGAACATGATTTATAGCATGACGCCACTGGTTTTCATGACGCCTACGTAGGTGGGAAGGGGTTAACCCACGTACTGGATGGCCACATGAAAACCAAGTTCAAATTATTAATTTAGTATTCCCATACTGTTTGCTTATGCATTGAGTGCAAGACCTGACCTCCACGCACACACCCCAATAACACTTGGAACAGATATCCTGGATGGCCACATGAAACCAAAGTTACCATTTTTTTCATTTGTTACTGCCATACTGTTAGCCTAGGCCTTCCCTGCATCAAAGTAATATGCACCCAAAGAAGCCTTTGAACCCACGTCCTGGATGGCCAGATGACAACAAAGTTCCCATTTTTTTCATTTGGTACTGCCATACTGTTAGCCTATGCATTCAATGCATGGCTTGCCCTGCGGCAATGTAACGAACACCCCATTAACCCTTTCAACAGACGAACTTGAGGGCCTCAAGACAAAAATGTTCCCATTAGAAGACAGTGTGTCTCCAACAGTGTTAGCCTATGCACTGAATGCAAGGCCTGCACTGCACCAAAGTAACACACACACCAATAACACTTGGAACAGACGTCCTGGATGGCAACAAGAAACCAAAGTTCCCATTTTTTTCATTTGGTACTGCCATATGTTAGCCTATGTATGTAAGGCTTTCCCTGCACCAAAGTAAAGCGCACCCCAATAAGTCTTTAAAACACACGTAGTGGATGGCCACATGAAAACCCAGCTGACATTATTCATTTGGCACTCCCATACTGTTTGCTTACGCATTGAATGCAAGGCTCGCACTGCACCAAAGTAACACGCTCCCCAATAACACTTGGAACAGACGTCCTGGATGGCCACATGAAACCAAAGTTCCCATTTTTTCATTTTGTATTGCCATACTGTTAGCCTATGCATTGAATGCATGGCCTGTCCGGCACCAAAGTAACACGCACCCCAATAAGCTTTTGAACCCACATACTTGATGGCCACATGAAAACCAAGTTCACATTATTCATTTGGTACTGCCATACTGTTTGCTTATGCATTGAATGCAAGGCCTGCCCTGCATGCACCCCAATAACACTTGGAACAGACGTCCTGGATGGCCACATGAAACCAAAGTTCCCATTTTTTTATTTTTTTTTTACTGCCATACTGTTATCCTCTGCATTGAATGCAAGGCCTGCCCTGCACCAAAGTAACATGCAACCCAATAACACTTAGAACAGACGTCCTGGATGGCCACATGAATCCAAAGTTCCCATTTTTTTCATTTGGTGCTGCCATACTGTTAGCCTGTGCATTGAATGTAAGACCTTCCCTGCACCAAAGTAACACGCACCCCAATAAACCTTTGAACCCACGTACTGGATGGCCACATGAAAACCAAGTTCACATTATTCATTTGGTACTCCCATACTGCCCTGCACCAAAATAACACGCACCAAAATAACACTTGGAACAGATGTCCTGGATGGCCATATGAAACCAAAGTTCCCATTTTTTTTATTTGGTACTGCCACACTGTTATCCTACTTATTGAATGCAAGGCCTGCCCTGCACCAAAGTATCACACACCCCAATAAGCATTTGAACTCACGTACTGGATGGCTACATGAAAACCCAGTTCACATTATTCATTTGGTACTCCCATACTGTTTGCTTATGCATTGAAAGGAAGGCCTGCCCTAGACCAAAGTAACACGCACCACAATAACCCTTTCAACAGACTTATTTGAGTGCCTCATGACAAGAATGTGCCCATTAGAAGACAGTGTGTCTCCCATAGCGTTAGCCTATGCATTGAATGCAAGGCTTGCCCTCCACCAAATTTACACGCACCCCAATAGCACTTGGAACAGACGTCCTGGATGGCACATGAAACCAAATTTCCTATTTTTTAATTTGGTACTGCCATACTGTTAGCCTATGCATTGAATGCAATTCCTGCCCTGTGCCAAAGTTACATGCACCCCAATAAGCCTTCTAACCTATGTACTGAATGGCCACATGAAAACCCAGTTCACATTATTTATTTGGTACTCCCATACTGTTTGCTTATGCATTGAAAGCAAGGCCTGCCCTAGACCAAAGAAACCTGCACTCCAATAACAATTGGAACAGGCGTCCTAGATGACCACATGAAACCAAAGTTCCCATTACTTTCATTTGGTACTGCCATACTGTTAGTCTGTTAGCCTATGCATAAAATGTTAGGCATACCCTGCTCCAAAGTAACGCGCACCCCAATAACCCTTTCAACAGACGTACTTGAGGGCCTCTTGACAAAAATGTTCCCATTAGAAGACAGTGTGTCTCCTGTTATGATATGGTAGCCGAAGAGCACTGTAACAAAAGTAGCCAAGGCAGCCAGTCACCCAGAGTGGCTGGTAACTAATCGATTGCAGACCCTTAAACTAACCGCACAACTAGAAGCAGCCGTGGAACGTACCTACGATGACCTAGACGCCTGAGAGTTAGCTAAGCCTAAAGATAGAAAGGGGAAAGCTAACTGCCCCGGAGTAGCGCCCCAAAGGAATTGGTAGCCCCCACACATATATTGGCGGTGAGACAAGATGAAATACAAACACAGGCAGAAAATAGAGAAAGCAAACGCTGGGGCCCAAAACTGTCTAGATAGGACAGGACAGAAAAGAATTCTTTCTGCAATCCAGCTAAACCCTAGGAAAAATTCCAACACTTCTGATTCCAAAAAATACTGAGACCACACGATCTCTCCCCGCTATAGCAGATCTCTGGTGTGAACAGGTAGCTACCCATCAGCCACTGAAATAACAGGGACTGAACAAATGAACCAATAACTGAGAAACAGACCAGCGCAGGCCCCAGCAGGGGGACCTGACTGACCTCACTCAGAAGGCAGAAAAAAAAAAAAAAAAAAAAAAAAACACAGAAACAAGCAAGAAATAGCCTATCTGAAAGTTGCAGGAGACCGAAGCAGGCTGACTTCCAAACTGGACCAGGAAGAGACAACTAATCACCGGCGAGGATCATGGGAAAGTTACTCCCTCAAATATCCCCAGTCATGACTCCCAGATTGCCAATCATGCGCAGCTGAATCCTCAGCTGAAAGGTCTCTGTCAGTCAAGACGACCGCTTCATTAATATCAACAGCCACCAGACGGAGCCCCAACTCAGAATCCAGAGAATTCACAACAGTCTCCCATAGTGTAAGCCAATGCATTGAATGCAAGGCCTGCCCCGCGCCAAAATAACACACACACCAATAACACTTGGTAGCAAGGTCCTGGTTGGCCACATGAAACCTAAGTTCCCATTTTTTTCATTTGGTACTGTCATACTATTAGCCTATGCATGGAATGCAGGGCCTGCCCTACACCAAAATAACATGCACGCCAAGAAGCCTTTGAACAAATGTACTTGAGGTCCTCATGACAAAAAATGTTCCCATTAGAAGACAGTGTGCCTCCCACAGTGTTAGCCTATGCATTGAATTCAAGGCCTGCCCTGCACCAAAGTAACACTCACCCCAATAAGCCTTTGAACCCACGTACTGGATTGCCACATGAAAACCCAGTTCAAATTATTAATTTGGTATTCCCATACTATTTGCTTATGCATTGAATGCCAGGCCTGCACTCCACCAAAGTAACACGCACCCCAATAACACTTGGAACAGACATCCTGGATGGCCACATGAAACCAAAGTTCTCATTTTTTTCAATTGTTACTGCCATATTATTATCCTATGCATTGAATTCAAGGCCTGCCCTGCACCATAGTAACACGCACCCCAATAACACTTGGAACAGAGGTCCTGGATGGCCACATGAAACCAAAGTTCCCATTTTTTTCATTTGGTACTGCCATACTGTTAGCTTATGCATTGAATGTAAGGCCTTCCCTTCAATAAAGTAACACGCACCCAAATAAGCCTTTGAACCCACGTACTACATGGGCACATGAAAACCAAGTTCACATTATTCATTTGGTACTCCCATACTGTTTGTTTATTCATTGAATGCAAGGCCTACCCTGCACCAAATTAACTCACACCCTAGTAATACTTGGAATAGATGTCCTGGATGGCCGCATGAAACCAAAGTTCCCATTTTTTTTTATTTGGTACTGCCATACTGTTATCCTGTCCATTGAATGCAAGGCCTGCCCTGCACCAAAGTATCACACACCCCTTTGAACTCAAGTACTAGATGGCCACATGAAAACCCAGTTCACATTATTCATTTGGTACTCCCATAATGTTTGCTTATGCATTGAATGCAAGGCCTGCCCTGCACCAAAGTAACATGCACCTCAATAACACTTGGAACAGATGCCCTTGATGGCGACCTGAAACCAAAGTTCCCGTTTTTTTCATTTGGTGCTGCATACTGTTATCCTATTCATTGAAATGCAAGGCCTGCCATGCCCCAGACTAACATGCAACCCAATAAGCCTTTGAACTCAAGTACTGGATGGACACATGAAAACCAAGTTCACATTATTCATTTGGTACTCCCATACTGTTTGCTTATACATTGAATGCAAGGCCTGCCCTGCACCAAAGTAACACGCACCACAATAAGCCTTTGAACCCACATTCTGGATGGCCACATGAAACCAAAGTTCCCATTTTCTTTCATTTGGTACTGCCATACTGTTAGACTATGCATTGAATGCATGGCCTGCCATGCACCAAAGTAACACACACCTCAATAAGCCTTTGAACCCACGTACTGGCAGGCACGGTACCGCATAGGTAGCCTCGGACTGCGGAACCCCTATAGGAAAAGCTAGTAGGAAACTGCAGTGCCAATTCCCCCTTCCCACTACTCCGCCCATGTGATGCACTAATTGGGACGCCCAGCTGACCAATGGGAAGAAAGATGCCACATCCACAAGGGTTAAATTCTGGTTCCCGGGGTCAGTTCATTCCTCTTTCTCCCAGGCTGGCTCTCTGGAAGCTGTTGTCCTTGCAACAATGTCTGAAGCCATGATCGAGGCAGAGAGCAGCACAGGAAGGTGAGCCATGGTTACGATCTCTTATGTCCGGACTAGGTGTTCACCTTCCTGTGCCCTCTCACGACTCCCTAGCCTCCCCTCAGATCCCCTTATCATCCCCTGGGGCTCCATCCTCCCCTAACCTATCTCTGGTTCACTCGGGCTGTGTCCCTCGGTCTCCCACTGTCCCGTCTCCCAAGTTGCCAGCCCCCCTTCCCCTGTCTGCAGACTTATCACTGTCGTCCATCTTGCTGGCGAGCGATCCGCCCTCACAGGAGTGGCACGCTGCTCCGTCCTCAGTCATCGGGGCTTCTGCCGCCGGCAGCGTTGCGGCCAGGTAGATGCTCCGCGCGCTCCTACTGCCCCCTGAGCTCCTGCATGTCAGTGCGTTTTCACAAGGTGCCGCTGCTGGCGGCAAGGGACCCGAACACCGTTCATACTGAGCACTATCTTCTGCGAATGCATCCCTCTCCTCGCTCAGGTCCGGGCGGGCCCTGACCAATTCGGGGCAGCAGGCCCCATCCTCCTCCCAGAAGGCCCACACTGCTGCCCAGAGCGCAGTGCGAGCCAAACGATGCCCCGCCCACCGCTGAAGCTGTCCTCACGCCGCACTGGCAGCCGTACCAAGCCACCCCACCCCTGCCTCCGCCGGCGTCACTGAGCGCATTCGCCAGACCTGGGCGGAGCGCGGTGAATCCTATGTGGCGGGGAGCCTTCCCTCCCTTATGTCCGTGTGCCCTGGTCAGGCCCCGCCCACCTTCGGCCCGCTCCCCCCGTCCCGTGCGCCCACAAAAAGCGCAGCGCGAGCCTGGGAAGCCCTGTCCACTTCACCATCCTGCGTTGCGGTGCACAGGCCGCGTTCCTTAGCCCCCCAACCCGCTCCCGGGATCTCAGGTCCTGATCAGCCACCCGCCACCCTAGCACAGAGCACACGACCCGACCCGTAACACCCCTCTTGCAGGCATAGGTGAAATGCCTGCACGGGGGCCGTGGAGTCAGGCCATACAGCCTTCAACACGGTCGCAGAGTGCGCTGACTGGTCCAACCAGACCAACCAGCGCGCTCCGCAACCATTACAGTTTAAAACAAACACGGGCGCACGCAACACGAACATGCCAATAATAAATGGTGCACCGCCAACACCCCCAAACACTCAGACGCAAATTGATGACCATTTTAATACACCCTCCCCAGTCCCTTCTGGAACGTCCCACGCGTCTAGTCTCGCTGCTTTAGTGCCAACGCCATCAAAACGCTCCACACCCCCAGTCGCGGCCGAAAGCCAGCACACCCCCCTTTAGCCCCATAATACCTGCCCCCGACACATTCTACAACCACGACAGTCGCAGGCATATACGCCGCAGACCGTCCCCATCCTCCTCTGAAGACTCTTAGGCCGGGATCACACATGCGACGAAGTCGTCCGACACTCGCATGTGAAATCCCAGCTCTGGCGCCAGCACTCGGGAGTGGAGTGCGCGGCTGCATGTATTTCTATGCAGCCGCTCGCTCCACTCCCGAGTGCCGGCGCCAGAGCTGGGATTTCACATGCGAGTGTCGGATGACTTCGTCGCATGTGTGATCCCGGCCTAATCCCCACTATTTCCCCTATTGACGCAGACGCAGTTCACGTAGGTGCCACCACAGGTCTCGGTCCACTAGATGGCGTTCCCCATCCACATCAGGATGTTCCGACGGTTCCGAGAGCCAAGAAAGGCGGTACCATAGAAGGCGGCGGTCACCCCAAGATCCATCGGTGTCGAAAGGTGGGTGCCATCTACACTCCCCAGGGTCGGAGCGACACCATCCGCGGTAACCACTCGGGCTCGGGGGAACGACGAGCCTCCGCTGTCAAGCGCCACATCCTTGGCTGCCGGCCAGGCAGATTCACCCTCATCTCCCCGGGCTACCTGCCATCTCCAAAGCACCGCTACAACAGGAACCAGAGGAGTCACTCTCGCCCAGGCACACGGCTGTCTCCAACAACCACGTGCTGCGTCTTTGGCTACCTGCCAAGGACCCCCATCTCCACCTCCATGGGCTCCCTCCACCCTCGGGAGACACTTGGCCTGCGTCTGACAGCGGTAAGTGTGCGCATCTCAGCGAGCACCACGTCATACACAACATAGGAGATAGCGAATTAGCATATACTATCAGGGCGCTAGTCCACCAGCTGACTCGCCTTGACGGATCAACTGACGCAAGGTCAACGCCTCAACCAGCTAGCCTTCACAAAGACGCATTCTGCGGAATTAGCCCACTAGGTGCACGTAGATTTAGAGACAAAATAAAAAGTATGGGATAACGATTACGTGGATATATGGTTGCTATTATCAGCAGATTAACAGTCCGTAGATAAGGAAAGGAGGACAGGTGAATGGTTATATGATAGAAATAGACCAAAAATAGCGCAAACGATGAACAATTGACTTCAGGCCTTTGCAGTACTAGGCTGTATTATGGGACAAAACCATCCAGAACGCTGTTCAAACTATCTACCAGGACCTAGCATATAATTCATACAAGTCCCATGGCGGGTTAGCATGGAGGCGATATGACGAAGAGTTACACAGGCGGCTGGCCATGCAACCCGAAGTAGGCTGGGGAGTAAAAGCGACGGATGTTTGGTTGCAACTTATGCTATCCCAAAAACAGCCCCCCTTTTCATCGACGGCCACTAATCACCCAGCTACAGCAGGCTAAAATTCAGTTGTCGTATGGAGACCAGTGGCCTGCTTGCTATATAACGAAGAGTACTGCCGCTTCCACGGGGCCTGTAAATATAAGCATGACTGCTCAGCCTGCAGAAGTTGACACTCTGCAACAAGGTGTACATGCCAAGCAAACAGCGACAACAAGGCATAACCCCGGTGAACGTAACCGCAATGGGCCCCTGGCTAGGACTTTACACCAAAAAAAAGAGGCACAGCAGCTCTATCACGGCTTCAAATTTGGCTTTTTTTATCCCCTTCAAATTTAGTCATGCACTAACTTCGGCGAATAATCTAAAATCGGCACTTGAATTCCCCGAAATTCTACGGCAAAAAAATCGACAAAGAGATAGAGCTAGGCAGGATGGCGGGCCCATTTAAATCATTGCCATTCAGGAATTTATGAATCTCACCCTTAGACATCGTCCCTAAAAAAGAACCGGGAAAATATCGGCTAATACACCACCACTCATACCCTAAAGGCGATTCGGTTAACGACGCGATACTCCCGGAAGAAGCGTCCGTAACTTACGCTTCGTTTGATAGGGCAGTTGAACTCGTACGGACAGCTGGGCCCGGTGCCTTGCTGGCAAAATCGGACATAGAGGCAGCATTCCGCCTATTACCCATTCACCCCGAGTGCTTCCACTTGTTAGGTTGCAAGGTGGACCAGCTCTTTTACTTTGACATGTGCCTACCGATGGGTTGCTCGATCTCTTATCACTATTTCGAGCTTTTCAGTACTTTCCTGGACTGGGTAGTACGTTACGAAACTGGCAGTAATTCGACGGTTCATTACCTTGATGATTTCTTGTTTATCGTACCAAAAGACTCAAAGCTTTGCTCTTTCCTTCTCCAGAAATTTAAGTTTCTAACCAGTCATTTCGGCGTACCACTCTTAACAGAAAAAACAGTCGGCCTGTGTAATGTACTGCCTTTCCTTGGCATCGAAATAGATACCAAGGCAATGGTTTTTAGATTACCAGCGGACAAATTGCAAAAAACTCTGCAAATGGTAGAAGATTTCTACGGAGCTAAAAAAGTCACCCTCCAAAAGATGCAGTACTTGCTAGGTTTGCTCAATTTCGCCTGCCGAGTAATGCCGGCAGGCAGAGCCTTTTCACTCCAGTCATCGCTGGCAACGAAGGGCATCTCCCAGCCAGGCCATAGAATTAGACTTACTCGCACACTGAAGAAAGATGTCATGCTCACACCCAGGCTGACTGGCGTGAGCCAAGGGGGGTTGTGGCCCCACTGTGCCACAGACCAGACTACCCTGGAAGGTGCGTGACTAAGACAGCTGCCTCGGTCTTCACTGGAGCCTCTGATGGTGAGGTCAGGCTTGTGCGGCAGGCAGCTGCCAGGTGCCACTCCAGGGTGGTGTCTGGCTGTGGTTGCTGATTCCACTTGGGGAGACGGTGGCACATCTGAGACACAGGGCAGGCAGGCACGGATGAGACAGGACTAGCAGGCACTGACGAGACACAGGACTGGCAGGCACTGACGAGATACAGGACTGGCAGGCACTGACGAGACACAGGACTGGCAGGCACTGACAAGACAGGGCAGGCTGGCACTGATGAGACACAGGGCAGGCTGACAATGACGAGACACAGGGCAGGCTGGCACTGACGAGACACAGGGCAGGCTGGCACTGATGAGACACAGGGCAGGCTGACACTGATGAGAGACAGGGCAGGCTGGCACTGACGAGAGACGGCAGGCTGGCACGGACGGGAGACGGCAGGCTGGCACTGACGAGAGACAGGGCAGGCTGGCACTGATCAGTGACAGGGCAGGCTGGCACCGACGAGACACAGGGCAGGCTTCCACGGATGAGACACAGGGCAGGCTGGCACTGTTCACACAGCAACTGTAGATGCTGAGACAGACTAGAAGGAATAGTATATGGAGGGGCAGGTAGAGACCTGAACACACAGGAGATGTAGATACAGGAACTGACTGGAAGGTATTGTGTATGGAGAAACAGGTAGAGACCTGTTCACACAGCAGGTGTAGATACAGGAAATGACTGGAAGGTATGGTATGTGGAGTGTGGTGTAGTGACCCATGCTGCAGCTAGGGGGCGCTGTATATTCTACTCAAGATATGCATGGAGGCGGGGTTCGGATGGAAAGACAGTCCCCGGAATTGTTGTAAATGGCAGGTATGTGTCGCAGAGCTCCTCTGCGCTGTAAGCCAAGTTAATGTTGTTCAGGGACTTGTAGTCCCATAAGAGTTCTGTTTATTTTCTAGGGTGGCTTACAGGGTTAGCTTGTGAGCTGGGTGGGACTGGCTAACCACACATACACCGCCCACTGGTGGTTGTGAGTTTCTGAAGGACCTGTGATGAGGTCATGAATATGTGACCAGACCATGTGCTCCATACCTCACCTGTGGGAGTGGCTACAGGTATGTAAGGGAGTGTTTGGCACATGGAGAGAGAGAGTCTCTGAGAGTGTAGAGAGTGAGACTGAGGAGTCTCTGAAAGTGTTTTGAGACTGAGTCTGTGTGGAGTGTTGGGAGTCTGTCAGGCTGGACAGAGCTTCCTGATATCCAGGCGGGATGTTGCACAGACTGGGAAGCAGTCCTGGCAAGTCTGAGCCAGAGAGGACAAGACTGTCTTGAAAACCGTGAGAGATACGGATCGGGGTCCATGAGAGTTGTGAATTGGACGCCTCTAAGGTGAAGAGGTGTCTGAGAACCTGCGACACCAACAGGTAACAGACGGTGGTACATGTGGATGATGACCGGGGTCATGAAGACTGTATTTTGTGTAATGAATGATGCATACTGGTAAAGAATAAACCAAAAGGATTGTTGTTTTAACCCTGAGCGTGCCAGTGTTTCCCTCTAAGACCAGCTAAGCGAGTGATCCCCGTCCACAGGCAGTGTGGAACGTCACAATTGGTGGATGGAATGCTGGCAGTGGCCAGGGAGCACGTGTGCAGGTTTGGTTTTTTTTCTGTGGATCAGCAAGTCCATGAATTTTTTTTTCTTTTTTCAACTTGCTGTGGCTCGGCGGGGCTGAAGACGTCTGGCTGTAACTCGGCGGGGTTATGAAGGTTGCTGTAGATTGGCGGGTCCACAAAGTTGGTGGTGCGGAGCCGTGCAAAGACTTGTGGTAGCGGGAGCTACAGTGACTGTTGCAGCAAGAGGTTCTGCAGCAGCAGGAGCTGCAGTAACAGCCACAGCGGCTTGTGATCGGCAGCCGGAGGTGCTGGTGGTTTGTGGCTGCAACAGAAGCGGTGGCAGTGCCAGCAGGAGCTGGTGTGGTGTCACAGGAGGACAGTGTGAACAAGGTCACACAAACTCTTAAAGGGCCAGTACACGCCCGAAAAGACATAAACTGTACTGTGGGACTGGGGCCTAAGAAAGCCGTGTGGAAGTCCACACGGTGTATCCCAGAGTGGGGTGGTGGCCTAAAAAGGGTGGTAACCCAAGCAGGGATGGTTGCCAAAAAGGGGGTGGAGAATCCTGAAGTTAAAGGGGTGGTGCAGACGAACTGTTGCCAGGGGCAAATGTACTATGTGTGTCCAGTCTGCCTTATGAACTATCCACCCAGCACAATGCTACAGGGGTGTGCCCTGCAGATAAATAATGAAGATGTGGTTGGTCTGGTCAACTCGGGGAGCCCGGTGACTCTAGTGAGGGTTGCAACCGAGATGTTTCAAATACCCAGTAGAAAGGTCGGGGTCACCTGCATCCATGGGGACACTAAGGATTATCCAGTGGCCAGGGTAATCTTTGAGACAGGCTGGGACATTGCGGGACAGGATGTCGCTATAGTCCCAAAATTTGTCTTGTCCAGTAGTTATAGGTCGGGACTCTAAACTATTCTCTGACTTGTTGGAGAGGGGAGTTCCTCTACAGCAGGAGGAGGGAGGCCTCTCTACTGTTGGGGTGGCAGGCATTGGGACAATGACGCCTCCCAAAGTGGATGGGTCTGACCAACTCGGTGACATAGCAGAGGGGTCCGACACAGTTAGAAGTGGGGACTGCTGGTTCCAACATGACCGACTGAGTGGTGGTGACTCCCATTCAGACGGTGACACAAGGGGAAAGCGTGCATCTGCCCAACTTACGGACCTGATGTCTCTTGACGTGTACCACCAAATGACTGATGGTGAGGTGGTAGATAAGACGTCGAGCAGACACCCAGTTAGAGGGTAACTGGAGGGTTCACCATACTGTGGGGTGTGACTCAGACTCCTGGGGTGACTGTGACTCTAAGAGAGACAGGGAGTACAATAATGAAGGTCCCCACAAGGAGGAAAAGTCCTTCCGTCGTCGGAGACGTAAAGGATGCAAAAAGCCTGAACACAATGTAAACACTGAGGATGTTAATAAAGAAAAAACTGTGACTGGTGCGTTATTGCAAGATGTGAGTACAAAGAGTCGAGAGGTACCTGAGGATGACCGGGCAGAGCCTCAAGAAAAGTTGAAGGGGTCGGATATGGAAGTCGCCAACTCCGCGCAATTGGAGCGGGTGCGCCACCTGGAGTCCGAGTTTGCGGCAGTCAAGGCCCAGTTTGAAGAGAAAGCACAGGAGTTCCAGGACCTTGCTACAAAGTTGTCTGGTGAGAAGCAAAGGTATGATGATTTACAGGCCGAACTAAAGACCATTAAAGAGCATGTCGAACAGGCCCTGAGACGAACTACTGAGCTTAGAGTGGATGAGCTGGAGAAGGAAGTCTCTGAGCTCAGAGGTCACATGTCAACGTGGCAAAGTGTGAATAAGGCCTTAAGGGAAGATGTGGAAGTGCTCAGAGAAGCAGAAAGAGGTCTTCTGCAGGAGGAGAAGTTGGTGGTCGAAGACTTACAGTGGTCGTGCCAGAGTGTTAACAAGGTGGAGCTGCCAATGCCCATCTTGGCAAGGGGTCTTGAAGAAGGTAAATCTCAGGAAGATCTTGAACTAAGAGCTGAACAAGACAATCATTCAGTCGTGGCAGATGTCTTGAAGGAAGTGTCCGAGGTAAACCAGGAAGAGGATGAGGCTTCACTCTTTAAGTGTGTGATGGAGGTACCCGAAAACATGCGAGAAGCCTGTGCCAGCAAGGGTGTGCATGAGGCCTTCAAAAAGGCAGTAAAGGCCTATAGTGTGAACTGGGCACCAGAGGCGAACCAGTTGGTAATACTGGAATAAGTAAAAATAGTGTGCACACGGTCAGAGAGTCGAGGTGCAAGTGCAACGGAACTGATCCTAACATAAAGTAATATAATGCACTGCACACTCTATGGGAATTCTATGCAAAATTTCAGAAAATTTATTCACACAACCAATAAGAAAAGAGGCATACAGTAATTATAAGCGACAGGCAAATCATTGACGTTTCGACTCTCCCGAGTCTTAATCATAAGTCGCTACAAGATAAAAAATAACACAGTAAGTAACAAAGCATAAATTGCATGTTGTAATGAAGAATACACAGGAAAAATAATAAAAACAAATAAAAACACCAAAATAACAAAAATTCTGTAACACCATAGAGACTAACAAGCACCAACTGGTCGCACAAATATATGTAAAAAAGGTGAAACATTATATAGGGAAATAATTGTGATTAAGAACCAAGACCAAACTGAAGTAATGTGTGGTAAAAGGATCAACACCAGGGGGAAAGAAAGAAAGAAAGAAAGAAGGAAAAAAGGAAAAATTTTTAACAGATTACCTGCAATTTAGTGAGTCAAAAAGAAAAAAAGGGGGAAATTTTGACAAGGCTGTATGATGGGAAATGAAAGAAAAGGTCATTAGCCATACAGTGATTACTAGCATACTGAGAGACACACTGTAATTGAGAAAATAGAAATAATACCTGTAGGTTTGTATGAGAAATTGCATGGCCATATACTTAATGTATACAAAGGTATTAGACCTAAAGAGACAGAAGTGTTTTTGGCACACAAATTAATGAAGTAAGCCCCAAAGTGCAAGATTGGCGCAATGGAGTAGGAAATGGTAGCCCAATATAGTTACCTCTTTGGTTGTTTCTATGGGTAGTGGACAGTGAAAAAGAGAGACAATTGTACAATAAACCTGAATGGAGGTATATATAGGGAAAATGGGGTTAGATGAAAGCCAAAAAATGCCAGTTATATATAGGTAAATATATACCAAAGTGAATATATCTATGCTGTTACCTAACAATAGGAGGGGATGATGTCCTGAGTGGCGCTCCCGCGCCTTGCTCTGTGGTGGCGTGCTGCCAGTGTGAGTGAGGGAGGTTTAAGAGTCGGCGGTCACCGCCGGACCGGAAATGCGTCATCCGGACCGGAAGTGCCGTAGCCGACCATGTGAGGAGAACAGCGCCCGCGTCCTGGTTGTCTGGGTCGCTAGGGGAGGACGATATGCTGGCATTTAGAGTGGGTGCATGAGTATAAATGCATTAATGAGGAAACTGTTTGCCAAATGTGAAATTAATAAATATATCAGGAAAAAAGAATGGGGTGACATATTAAGGGAGAATTTTGAAAAATGGGAGAAAGCTACCAGACTAAAGTTAATATAGAAAATCAAAAAGGGGGGAGGGGAAGAAAAGGGCAATTTGTAACAAATGTTAAGGGAGTGTTAAAGTATGGTCTATCAGGCTAATATAGTTATAGACTCACCGGTGTGCAGCATGATCAACGAGTCTATAAAGATGAAAAAATTATTAGTCAGATAACATATATAGAGAAAGATTAGACAGTCCAATCGATTTCACGATTAAGACCCCTTGGTGATAGAGTGTCAAGGGTATAGATCCAGTACGTTTCTCTGGATTTGAGAATTTTAATATGATTACCTCCACGTCTGGGGCGTGGGACCTGCTCCAGTACTTGGAAGAATTTAAGTTGTGCTATTGAATGTTGGGAAGTTTTGAAATGATCCGGGAGGGGTAACCAGGTTTTATTGCAGCGAATAGTGGACTTGTGGCTAGCTATTCTGTCTCTGACATGTTGGGTGGTTTCCCCCACATAAAGGAGACCACATGGACATTTGATGACGTAAATGACAAAATTTGTGTCACAAGTGTAATAGCCGTTAATCGGGTATGATTTTCCCGTTCTAGGATGTAGTACGTTATAAGATTTAATTACGTTAGAGCAGGCCGCACAACCCAGGCATGGGAAAGTGCCTTTCCGGCGAGTGTGTAAAAGTTTTTGTGTAGAGGTGATTCGAGAACTGCCAATGTCTGCCCTCACCAAATGGTCCTTGATGTTAGTCGGCCTTCTGGTACTAATCAGAATGGAATTCTGAAAAGAAGGAATGTCAGGATAGGCCTGGGTTAAAAGAGGCCAATATTTTTTAATTGCAGAGTATACCTTTGGCATAAAAGGGTGGTGAGTATGTACAAAAGGTATTCTCTCTTGAGGCTGCCGTAGGGGAGGTGGTGAAGGTGGAGTTAGGGTTTGGGTCAATTCCTTGTCTAGAAGTCTATTCGGGTATTGTCGGTCCCTAAATTTCTCCGCCATATTGTGGAGCCTGGTTTAGCGTAGTTCTGGATTGGAAACTATGTGTGAGACCCTTTTGAACTGTGATCTTGGTAGGCTGTCTTTAGTTGATTTGGGGTGACAACTAGTGTAATGCAATAGACTGTTGCAGTCAGTTGGTTTAGTGAAGATGTCTGTTGTCAAATGGCCATCAGGATTCTTAAGTACTAGGGTGTCCAAGAATGAAATACGTGACATGTCATAGTGGATGGTGAATTGTAGTTCAGTGCGAACTGCGTTGAGATACTCAAAAAAGGATAATAGGGTAGCTGGTGTGCCCGGCCAGATGAGAAAGATGTCATCTATGTACCGGTGGTACACGAGTGCGTATTGTAAAAAAAGTTGATTATTATAGACATGCTCAGTTTCAAAAAGGTCCATATATGCGTTGGCATAAGCTGGAGCTACATTTGAGCCCATAGCGGTCCCACACGTTTGTACATAAAAGGTGTCACCATAGAGGAAAAAGTTTTCATAAAGGACCAATTTCAATAGATCAAGGCATTATTGTATGGAATTAGGTGTAAGGTTAGAGTTCTCCAAGAGAGGTGTGGTAGCTCTAATCCCCTTCTCATGCGTTATAGACGTATAGAGGCTGCTAACATCAAGAGTAACCAAAAGGCTTGAGGCTGGTACAGTATCTACCGTATATACTCGTGTATAAGCCGAGGGGGCATTTTCAGCACAAAAAAAGGTGCTGAAAATCTCGGCTTATACACGAGTATATACGGTAATTGTTGTATAATGTTGAGAAAGTGACCTGTGTCAAGTAGAAAGGATCTTGTGTCCTTAATTAAAGGTGTGAGTATCTTTTCTAGATACACAGAAAGAGGAGCAAGTATTGAATCGGTAGAGGCCACAATTGGCCTTCCGGGGGGATTGTGAAGATCCTTGTGGATTTTAGGCAAGATGTAAAACACGGGAGTAATAGGATGGGGATTCTGTAGAAAGGTAGCAGTTTTAGTATCGATAATGTGTTTATCCAGATCAAGTTTGAGGAGATCGTTAATTTTTCAGACCCAGATATGTATAGTGTTATTCCAGGTGATCACACCCCTACTATCAAAAAGAAAATTAACGATTTGGTCAAACTTGCTCTGGATAAACACATTATCGATACTAAAACTGCTACATTTCTACAGAACCCCCATCCTATTACTCCCGTATTTTACATCTTGCCTAAAATCCACAAGGATCTTCACAATCCCCCCGGAAGGCCAATTGTGGCCTCTACCGATTCAATACTTGCTCCTCTTTCTGTGTATCTAGAAAAGATACTCACACCTTTAATTAAGGACACAAAATCCTTTCTACTTGAAACAGGTCACTTTCTCAACATTATACAACAATTAGATACTGTACCAGCCTCAAGCCTTTTGGTTACTCTTGATGTTAGCAGCCTCTGTACGTCTATAACGCATGAGAAGGGGATTAGAGCCACCACATCTCTCTTGGAGAACTCTAACCTTACACCTAATTCCATACAATTATGCCTTGATCTATTGAAATTGGTCCTTTATGAAAACTTTTTCCTCTATGGTGACACATTTATGTACAAACGTGTGGGACCGCCATGGGCTCAAATGTAGCTCCGGCTTATGCCAACGCATATATGGACCTTTTTGAAACTGAGCATGTCTAATAATAATCAACTTTTTTTACAACACGCACTCATGTACCACCGGTACATAGATGACATCTTTCTCATCTGGCCGGGCACACCAGCTACACTATTATCCTTTTTTGAGTATCTCAACGCAGTTCGCACTGAACTACAATTCACCATCCACTATGACATGCCACGTATTTCATTCTTGGACACCCTAGTACTTAAGGATCCTGATGGCCATTTGACAACAGACATCTTCACTAAACCAACTGACAGCAACAGTCTATTGCATTACACTAGTTGTCACCCAAAATCAACTAAAGACAGCCTACCAAGATCACAGTTCAAAAGGGTCTCACGCATAGTTTCCAATCCAGAACTACGCCAAACCAGGCTCCACAATATGGCGGAGAAATTTAGGGACCGACAATACCCGAATAGACTTCTAGACAAGGAATTAACACAACCCCTAACTCAACCTTCACCACCTCCCCTACATCAACCTCAAGAAAGAATACCTTTTGTACATACTCACCACCCTTTTATGCCAAAGGTATACTCTGCAATTAAAAAACATTGGCCTCTTTTAACCCAGGCCTATCCTGACATTCCTTCTTTTCAGAATTCCATTCTGATTAGTACCAGAAGGCTGACTAACATCAAGGACCATTTGGTGAGGGCAGACATTGGCAGTTCTCGAATCACCTCTACACAAATCTTTTACACACTCGCCGCAAGGGCACTTTCCCATGCCTGGGTTGTGCGGCCTGCTCTAACGTAATTAAATCTGATAACGTACTACATCCTAGAACGGGAAAATCATACCCGATTAACGGCTATTACACTTGTGACACGAATTTTGTAATTTACGACATCAAATGTCCATTTGGTCTCCTTTACGTGGGGGAAACCACTGTCACGCTGTCTAATGGATATGTATACAATGTCAGTAAA
>VIAB01048241.1:0-14886 GCA_009801035.1 Oophaga pumilio | reverse complement strand
TGATGGCTAGACTCTAGCCATCATCATACTAACCTCACCTCCTCTTGCTGCAGCTCCAATGGTCCAGCGCCGACATCTTCTGTGTGTGGTACCGCTCATTAAGCTCATGAATATGGGCGCCATGCCTATGAGAGTGGAGTGGCGTCCATATTCATGACCTTAATGAGCGGTACTACGTGTGACTGGGATTTCACATGTGAGACTCGGCCGTGTTTGTCGCATGTGTGATCCCGGCCGAGGTGTGGGCAGCAAACTATTGTCCAAAGGGCCCATGAGGTGAGGGCCGCAAACTATCATCCCGAGGGCCACAGTTGGCCCGCGGGCCGCGAGTTTGATACCCCTGCTCTACACTGTGACATCCCTTCAGTTATTTGTAGACAGCTATTAAGTCTCCTCTTAGCCTTCTTTTTTGCAGGCTAAACATTCTCAAATCCTTTAACAGTTCCTC
Source organism: Oophaga pumilio (assembly GCA_009801035.1). Classification (NCBI taxonomy): domain Eukaryota; kingdom Metazoa; phylum Chordata; class Amphibia; order Anura; family Dendrobatidae; genus Oophaga; species Oophaga pumilio. Next base: position 14,438 of record VIAB01048241.1, on the reverse strand, counting down.
GAAGGACATACCTTCTAATCTGATACCATCCTGGTAGCTCTTCTCTGAACTAGCTCCAGTTTTTCAATGTCTTTTTTAAATGTGGTGCCTAGAACTGAATACTGTATTCCAGCTAAGGCATGATCAAGGAGGAATAGAGGGGGATAATTACTTTACATGATCTAGACTGTATGTTTCTCTTAATACATCATGGAACTGTGTTTGCCTTTTTTTGCTGCTGAATCACACTGTTGACTCATTTTCAGTCTGTGATCTATTAGTATACCCAAATCTTTTTCACATGTGCTGTTGCTTAATTTTATTCCTCCCGTTCTAAAGATGCAATTTTTGTTTTTCTTGCCCAGATGTAGTATCTTGCATTTCTCCCTGTTAAATACCATTCTATTAGTTGCTGCCCATTATTCTAGCTTATCAAATCCTTTTGAATCATTTCTAGGTTTTCTCAATTGTTAGCTATCCCTCCAAGCTTTGCATTGTCTGCAAATTTTATTAGTTTATCTTCAGTTCCCTTTTATAAATCATTTATAAAAATGTTGAACATCACTTGGGCCAGGACAGTGACTTGTGGTACCCCATGTGACAGAGTCACTGGTAATAGTGCAGGATATCCCGGTCACAAGGAAGCGCAAAGAACATGAAGAGGAAAGATTAGAAGTTGTCTTTAGTTTATTAAGTTCCACAACGTGTTTCGACAGGTAACTTCTGTCTTCATCAGGTGGCATGTACCAGTCATGTAATCAGTCATGTGGTGGAATAGTCACAGGATCTGGGCTTAAATGACTGAAGGAAAAAAGTAGCACTCCAGAAATTGCTCCATGGACTTGAGAAACTGAACAGTGTGTGTTCTGAGAGCCATGATCGGGAGGGTCTCAGCTCAAACAAGGACTGTGTTTGTTCTGCCACCATTTTGTTTTGGTTTAGTGTTTTACCCATAGTACTGTATTTCCTTTACCACACCTGGTTTATGCTGACTATGAATAAACCCGAGGAAGCTCTTAAAGCCGCAGTGTACCCGTGTCTACCTCCGTGGGCAGCCAAGTGAGCCGATCTACCACAAGTGGTGTTAGAAGTGAAGTCAGCGTTTCCAGTGAACATGTGGGATGGCCACAAGCCAGAGTACCAAGTCAGGCAAGATGGAGGACCTGGTGAAACATCTGCTACAAGAGCACAGCAGCAACAGCAGCTGCAGCACCAGCTGCAATTGCAGCAGCAACAGATTGCTCAGCAAGAGACAAGTAAGCCCTCTTTCACACATCCGTTTTTTAGTATCAGGCATAATCCGTCGAATGCCTGAAGGGACGGATCCGGCGCTGAAATGAAAAAACTGATGCAACGGATCAGTCTTTTTGCTGGATCCGACCTGAACTTTTGAACCCGGAAAAAGAAGTTTTGCAGCAGAAAAATGCAGGTTCGCATGTCCGGAGACAGTGGAAAATGTAGTAGTAGCAGTAGTAGTAGTAGTCCCTGATTTCCAGAATCCGGATCAGTCTTTTCACGGTTTGCAGAAAAAACTGAACCGGTTCCATAGACTTCTATTATTTCCGGCTGCCTGATGCGCCGCATCAGGCGGCTCCGGAAAAAATAAAAACCGTTGCACTCACCGTTTTGTCCGGCCGCCGGAATGTACATTTCCGCCGGATCCGGACAAAAACTGATGCAACGCAATGACATCAGGCGCGATCCGGCGCTAATGAAAGTCAATGCTAAAAAAAAGCGCATTAGGTGCCGGATCTGTTTTTTAACAACACGCCGGATCGTGCCTGAAGTCAAAAAACGGATGTGTGAAAGAGGCCTAAGCTGCTTATGCAGCAGATGCAGCAATAGCACGAGCAGCACCAGCAGCAGATTGACTTGCTGGCAGAATCGGTTCGTGGAAGACCAGCAGCTCCTTCCGCAAGTCCAGGTAATGACACGTATGTCTGGAAGGTGGTAAGATGAGCTATAGAAAAAAATGACCTCGGGTCATTTCTGACTGTATTTGAGCGGGTGACAGAGCGTGAGAACTACCACCTGAGCAGTGGTTGGAGGTGCTGGCCCCCTATTTGACTGGTGAGCCTGAAAAGGCCTATTATGAGCTGACATTACAGGATGCGCAAGAGTATGCAAAGTTTAAAACTGAAATTTTGGCACACGCAGGAATGACTATGTGAGTGAGCACAAAGGGTTCACAACTGGGCATATTGTGGGGATAAACCTCCTCTGTCCCAAATGTTTGACCTACTGCATCTGGTGCAAAAATAGCTAAAGCAAGAATACTCCATCCCAGATGGTTTTTCATGGAAAGATTCGTGTACTCCCTTCCTAGGCTGGTGCAGACCTCGGTTGCCCAGGGAGATCCCCAAAATGTGGACAATTTGGTAGGCCTAGCGGAACGGTTCTAGGTGGTTGAAAGGTCTCTAAAGAAGTACCCAGCAGGAACCTGAGCCCCAAAAGAGGGGTAGTGGAGCCACCACTGGGGGAGTCCTAGATCCCCATGGGTCACTGATGGGTTGTCAAAGGCCACGGGGAGAGACTTGCTTTGCTGGAGATGTCACAGTCCAGGATATATAGCCACCCATTTTCCTTGTCCCCCAAAGAGATGGACTGCAGCCTAGGGAGGTGCTGCTCCTACTATGCTTATCCAAACTGCATTATGGACTATCAGCCCAAAGAAGGGTGCAGTCATGTTCTGTTACCATAAATGGAGTGCTGGTGTCAGAACTGTTAGATTCAGGGAGCTTGGTGACCCTGAAAATGGCCACACTCACCCACCAGTTGGTCCCAGGGAAAAACTTGGGTGTCTGCTATATCCACGGGGACGCCAATTACTATCCTGTTGCCAAAGTGACTATAAAAACTAATTGTGGGTTGAGTCGCATGAGGTTGAGGTGGTTAAGGACTTACTACACCCAGTGATAGTAGGGTAGGAATTTAACCTGGGACTTGTGGGGAAGTCGGGGATACCAAGGGACCCAGACAGAAGCCAGCTCAACCTTGAGGAAACCTCATCGCAGTTTGAGGTGGATGAGTTAACCTTGTGTGTCCTGGCAGGTGACGAGGACAAGACGGTGACTGACCAGTGAGGACAAGATTCCTGAACTGGGAGTTTCTGGTGGAAATTTTGGGACTAGACAAATGCAAGATCTTACCCTAAAAGGGGAATTGGAAAATGTGACCGTGATAAATGGAGTTGCCCAAGAGCCAGAGGCTGACACCAGGTTTCCACATTTTACATTAAATGGATAGCTGCTGTATCGGGTCACTAAGCTAAGAGAAGTGGTAGAGTAGTTGTTAGCACAGGGTCCCTATAGGCGTAGGGTATTAGACCTGGCCCATTCCTATATCTTGGGTGGACATCTGGGAGTTGACAAAATACAAGAGGGGGTCATTAGGTGGTTTTACTGGCCTGGGTGTCACAGGGAGATTGTTAACTATCAACGGTCATGCCCTACTTGTCAGCTTACAGACTCCGTGTCCCATTTCCAAAGTCCCCTAGTGCCATTGCCCATTATAGAGGTCCCATTTGAAAGGATTGCCATGGAGCTTGTGAAACCCCTGGTTAAGTCCGCCAGAGGTCACCAATACATTCTAGTGGTGATGGACTATTCAACATGGTACCCGGAGACAGTACCCCTTAGAAAATTCTCTGGCAGGAGCATAGCTCGAGGGTTAGTCCATATTTTCGATCAGATGGGCTTGCCAAAAAAAATTCTGATGGACCAAGGCATACCGTTTATGTCCAAAGTGATGAGGGAGTTGTGTAAGGCTCTCCAGGTTACACAACTCTGCACGTCGGTGTACCATCCGCAGAAGCAAGGGTGATGCCGATTGTGAAGGAGAGCCTCCTTCAAGCACAATAAGTCCAGGGGAGGGTCTACAATCGAGCAGCGAGGCTGAGACAGTTTGGCCCTAGAGATCGGGTGATGGTGTTGATTCCCACCATGGAAAGTAAAGTCCTGGCCAAGTGGCAAGGGCCATACAAGGTGGTTGAGAAGTTGAGTGACATCAACTACAAGGTGCACCAACCAGGGAGAAGGAAGACATACCAAGTGTACCACATTAACCTGATGAAACTATAGCAAGATAGGGATCCGGTAGAAGCACCATGCCAAGGGGCCAGTCCTGAAGCCAGGGTCAAGGATGTCATAGTGGCAGAGACACTGTCACTGGCCCAGAAATAACAGTGCCGTGAGCTACCCCAGCAGAATTGGGACCTGTTTACGGAGCTACCTGGTTGTGCGCAGATTGTGCAGCACGAAATCATGACTGAACCGCGTGTGAGGGTGAATCAGCAGCCGTATTGGATTCCCGAAGCCCACCGCGAGGTGATTTCAAAGGAGCTGAAGAGAATGTTGAGCCTGGGCATTATCGAGGAGTCAAAGAATGGTTGGTCCAGCTCTATTTTCCTTGTGCCGAAGTCCGATGGAGAGTGGCACTTCTGTAATGATTACAGGAAGCTGAATGAGGTGTCTAAGCTTGATGCAAATCCAATGCCCTGGGTGAATGAGCTCATTAAGAGGCTAAGGTCGGCCAGATACATCACCACCCTGGTCCTAACAGAGGGGTACTGGCAGATTCTCCTGTCACCAAGTGCCAAGGAGAAGATGGCATTATGTACACCTGACGGTTGCGTTCAATATAAACGGACGCCATTCGGACTACATGGAGCCCCAGCCATCTTCCAGAGGGCTATGGACCAGATTCTAGCCCCACACAAGAAGTGTGCCATCATCTATTTGGACGACATTGTGATTTTTAGCCCGGGGGAAGACACCTGCAAAAAGTTCAGACGGTACAGGATGCACTAAGGAAGGCAGGGTTTACCGTAAACCCAAAAAAGTGTTCCCTCGGGAAAGAAGAGGTAAAATATTTGGGCTACATTGTCAGATGGGGTGAAATAAAGCCGCAGATAGACTAAGTGGAGGCAATCCAAAAGTAGCCACAGCCGGTTTCCAAAAACCAGGTCAGAGCATTTCTGGGCATTGTGGGATATTGCCACCAGTTTATCTCGAAGTTCACCATGGTAGCCGCCTCTCTGATGGATCTCCTTAAAAGGACAAAATCGACTATGGTAAATAGCCCTCTGAAGCTGAGATGGCGTTCCAGGAGTTGAAGCTCGTCCTGTTCAGACAGCCAGTCTTGGTCACACTAGATTTCACTAAGGAGTTTGTGCTCCAAATGGATGCCTCAGAAGTCGGGTTAGGAGCTTTGGTGTCCCAGGTGGATGGATGAGGGAAAGGTAGGGGAAGAATGCTCGAGTGACAAGATGGTTTTAGCACTGCAGGATTTTAATTTTCATGTCGAGCACAGGCCTGGGAAGTTGCATGAGAACGCAGATGCCCTGTCCAGACTCCCTTGCTTAGCCTGTGAAGGTGCCAAAGCCCCCAGCTTTGGGCAAAGGGGGATAATATATGACAGAATATAAGTTTATGCTGACTACAAATAAACCCAAGAAATTTCTTAAAGCCGAAGTGTACCCGTGTCTACCTCTGTGTGCAGACAAGAGAGACGATCCACCACATCCACTTGAAACATATCTCCTATTGGATGTGCAACCATTTATTACCACTCTTTGAGTACGATCACTGAGCCAGTTATGAATTCACCTAACCGTAGCCTTGTCAATCCCTTACTTGGTTATTTTTTCAATAAGGATAGTATGAGATACAGGAACATCTTACAAAATTAGAATATCATCAAAATTTAATTTATTTCAGTTGTTCAAAACAAAAAGTGAAACTCAAATATTATATAGTCATTACAGAGTGATATATTTCATGTGTTTATTTCTGTTAAAGTTGATTATTATGATTTACAGCCAATGAAAACTCAAAGTCATCTCAGTAAATTAAAATACTTTATAACACCAGCTTGAAAAAATAATTTTTAAATCCGAAATGTTGGCCTCCTGAAATGAATATTCAGTAAATGCACTCAATACTTGGCCGGGGCTCCTTTGGTATCAATTACTTCATCAGTGGAGGTGATCAGCCTGTGGCACTGCTAAGGTGTTATGGAAGCCCAGGTTGCTTTGACGGCAGCATTCAGCTCACCTGCATTGTTGGGTCTGGTGTCTCTCATCTTCCTCTTGACAATAACCCATAGATTCTTTATGGGGTTAAGGTCAGCCAAGTTTGCTGGTCAATCAAGCACAGTGATGCTGTTGTTTTAAACCAGGTATTAGTACTTTTGGCAAGCTTATTGGAGATGGAAATTTCATACTCCAGCAGGACTTGGCACCTGTCCCCACTCTCAAAAGTACCAATTCCTTGTTTAATAATAACAGTATCACTGTGCTTGATTGGCCAGCAAACTCGTCTGACCTTAACGCCATGGAGAATCTATGGGGTATTGTCAAGAGGAAGATGAGAGACACCAGACCCAACAACGCAGACGAGCTGAAGGCTACTATCAAAGCAACCTGGGCTTACATAACACCTCAGCAGTGCCACAAACTGATTGCCTCCATGCCACGCCGCATTGATGCAGTAATTGTTGCAAAAGGAACCCCAACCAAATATTGAGTGCATTTACTGAACATACATGTCAGTAAGCCCATATTTCGGATTTTAAAATCATTTTTTCAAGCTGGTGTTATAAAGTATTCTAATTTACTGAGATAATGAGTTTTGGGTTTCCATTGGCTGGAATAGATCATTCTGTTTGTAATTATTCTAATACAAAAGTTTCACTTTTTCTATTGTAGAACTGAAATAAATTAACTTTTTGATGATATTCTAATTTTTTGAGATGCACCTGTACTTTATCAAATGCTCTGCTGAAGTCATACTATATCTACCCCATTTTCTTGATCGACCCATTCAGTGATTCCATCATAGAAGGAAATTAGATTAGTCTAGCAGGACTTGTTTGCAACAAATCCATGCTGGCTTTGGTTAATTACTGTATTCTTATCCAAGTACTTACACACATGCTGTTTAATAATTTGTTCAAAGATGTTTGCTGTTATATATGTAAGGCCACTGGCCTTTAATTTCCTGGCTCCATCTTCTTTCCTTTTTTGGAGATAAAGACAACATTTTTCGCTTATATAAAACAATCCATAGCGCATATTATCTAACACAGCATACATATGTGAAGCATTATGCGTGTTTTGTGTGTTTTGGTGATTCTAGGTAACCACCTGTTCACACTCAGTTTATGTTTGGATGTGACGGTCAGTTTTTTGAAATTTGTATTCATTAGCCATCTGACTGAGCACTCTGCCTCTTAGCCTCAGGTGTTTTTAATCGCAGCAGGGCCAATACCCCTCCACAGAGATATAGATTTCAGTCTAAGGGAGGATTCACATTAGGTTCCCATACAGATGAAGACTTTATTCTAATAAAGGATTAGCATTGTTAGGTCCTGTAAAACAAGAATCGCCTTAACGTGGCTTCCAGGTACACATGAATTGGCCAATTTATGCACTAAGCATTCTCAATTTTTAATATTTCTAATGCAGTAATGCAATTCAATTTTCATATTTCACATTTGCATGCTATTGCACTACAATATGCTGCCTTTTTTGTTTGAGATTATGTGTGCTTTTGTTAGCATATTGTTGGACACAGAGAGAAAAGGGTCACTGTGAAAGAACAATATCAAGGACCTTTACAGTCCAATAACTCTTTGTAATGCACAACTCCACTTGATTTGGAGTTGGAGATGGCAGGGTCTTTGTTGATGCAATTGCAAGATGCCAATACAGTCGAAAGCAATAATTTAGAATGGAAGCCTTCCTCTTCCTCCTCCATCATTCTCAATTGGCATTTGACGTCTCAGTCAGCAGGAATGATTATATCATTTCATTACACCACACTGTGCTGGGTAGTGGAGCTGCTGAGGAGAGAGGCTGCAGAGACTGGAGAAACTGGGGAATGTGAATAGGTGAGTATGTATTTTTTTTAAATCAGTGAGTTAATTGTTGTGGCTATATTACTGTGTGGAGGACTAAGGGTTCTGTATTATACTATGTGGAGGACTATGAGTTTTACAATTTAGTGTAAGTAGGATTTCCAGGGGTGCACTATACTATATGGAAGAATATGGAGAGTGCATTCTTCTGTATGGAGGAGTATGGGGATGCATAACTATATGGAAGACTATGGGGTGAATTATACTATAAGGAGGACTATGGGATTGCATTATACTGTGTGGATAACTATAGTGGTGTATTATACTATATAGAGGACTATGGAGAGTGCATTTATTTATATGAAGGACTATGGGTGTGCATTAAACTACATGGAGGACTATGGGGAGTGCATTATACTATATGGAGGACCATGGGGAGTGCAATATACTATATGGAGGACTATGGGGTGCATTATAGTGTATGGAGGACTATGGGTACATTTAACTATATGGAGGACTTTAGTGTGCATTACACTATATAGAGGGTTATGGGGGTGCATTGTATGATATAGAGGACTATGTGGTATACATTATACAGTATGGAGTATTATGGGGTGCATTTTACCATATAGAGGACTATGAGAGTGAAATATTCTGTATGGAGGACTATGGGAGTTCATTATATCATGTGGAGGTCTATGTGGGTGCACTATAGAGTATGGAGGACCATGGGGTGGAGTATTATACTTTAAAGAGGACTCTGGAATGTGCATTATATTATATGGATGATTATGGGGGTGCCTTATGCTGTGTCGAGGAATAAGGGGTATGCATTATATTATATGGAGGACTATGGGATGTGATTTATACTATATGTACTATATGCAGGACTATGGAAGTTGGATTATATTATAAGGAGGACTATGTGGAGTTCATTATACTGCATAGAGGACTATGGGGTGTGCATTATACTTTATGGATGACTATGGAGGATACATTATACTACATGGAGGACTATGGGGAGTGCATTATACTGTATGGAAGACTATTGGAGGTGCATTATACTATATGGAGGACTATGTGATGTATTATACTATGTGGAGGACTGTGGAGTGCATTATACTATTGTCACAACTCTATTGTCGGATTACCCAAGGCCAGGGGCTCCTTCTTTGTCCCTGACACTAGGGGTGCCCTAGCTATCCCTGCTCCCTGGATTACTTCTGATGATGAAGGCGCTGGGGCAACATACCTTGCTGAACTCCTAAATAAGTCCTGTATTTGTCCCCCGTCCCTCACCATTCAAAATGGAATGCAATTGTGTATGTATATACACAAATCAGACTAACAAGGGAGGACATACAGTGATAAAGGAAAAATACCAATCAAACAAATGTGCACTCACAGACAACAGAGGGAAACTCAAGGAAAAAAAAGAAATGTTAACCAAAATAGGAGAGGAAGAGGTTTTGCACACAGCCAAAAATACCAAGCAGCAGTCACAAAAAAATACTCCAAACGCCTCTACCAACAACTGACTCCTCTACTTCTCACCAGGCAGTACACGACTTAATCCCTTTTTGATATATGACATGTGTACACGTCATATGTCATGTCTCCACCTTTGCTGCAGGCTCTGGCACTGAGACTGCATATTTTCTAGCACATGTCAGATGATTTCATCAGCTGACATGTGCCTCTAACAGCCATGGGTGGAATCCCAATCCATTTGCAGCTTGTAACATGTTAAATACTGCTGTCTATCTCTGACAGCAGCATTTATAACATTATCGTTCCGGAAGCGCGTCACTAGCTCCACCCATCGGCGTTCATATCACATGATTGTGGCATGCCGATGGGTTAGCATGACAACCTGGGGTCTGCAAGAGACCCCATGGTTGTCATTGTTGATCTGCTATGAGTGCCATGTAAAAATAGTTAGTCTGATCAGTAAATGGATTAGAAATTTTTTTAAAAAGCCTGAATTATGTTTTTTGGGGTAATGCAACATTGCAATAAAATGCAATAACAGGAGATTAAATGATAGTATTTACCCCAAAATGGCATAGATAACATCAGCTCAGCATACAAAAAAAAGCCCTCACACAGCCTCATATCCCGAGTAATGGAAACGCTGCCGGTTTCAAAAAATTGTGCCAAATTTTTTATTTTTTTTAACAAACTTTGGATTTTTTTACCACTTAAATAAAAAATAGCGTATACATATTTGATATTTGAACATTAATAATGACTTGGAGAATCACAATGACAGGTCAGTGTTAGCATTTAGTGAACATGGTAGAAAAAAAGTGGAATTGCACTGTTTTTGATTTTTCACGTTTTCATATATTATATGGTAAAATCAATGGTGTCATTCAAAACTACATCTCGTCCCTTAAAAATCAAGCCCTCATACGGCCATATTAAAGGAAAATAATTATGGCTCTGGGAGGTGAGCGAAAAACGGAAACGAAAAAGCGGAAAATGGCCCAGGGTTGAAGAGGTTAACACTGGCAACTCAGATTGCAAGAGGCGAGTAAATATAGCAGAGGAGAGTGGCAAATACTTCACAACTGAGATCTTTCAAGATCGGAGGCTTCAGATACTGCAAACTGAACAGTTTTAACCACTGCACTTCTAACAGAAACCTGCATCACTTAATAGAAAGGAGAAATGCTTCCAATCAGTGCAGGAGTACATGAAATCAAACACTGTGGTTTTCTGGCCCCTCTCTGATGCTGTTTATCCATGAAATTACCCCTTCTTCTAATAGAGAACTCCGGAACCTCAGGTCTGGGTTTATCAGGGTGTGCCGAGTGAAAGGAAGGAATCTACTTGGCCGCATGAATATTAGATGCTGGCACTCACATCATTTCTTTGAATCCACGGAATTATCTGTCTGAAACTGCAAATTGACTTTAACAATAAACGGAGATGGAGGTCATGGTGATGTTTGAGCAAAAACCAGTGAAACACATTATGAATAGCAAAAGTAGGTGGCAAAGCAAGGTGGAATGCTACAGAATTGATTATGGCCACAATATTAAAAGGAACCTGTGACCCAGTTTCCAAGAAGGGACCTTTAACCTAATGTTTCTCAAGGACAACCACACCAAATCACCAACACACAGGTCTAGACCTAGACCCACCAAATGTCTCTGATCAGCCACATTCATATATTTAGACCTCATTTTCTTCAAACTATTAAGAATCCCTTGCCAAACAGACATAACTAAGGATGACAACATTCCTCTTCAGGTATTACTGAGGAACGATTCCTATAGAAAAAGTTGAACTGAGGTTGAAATCCGTATGCCTGTAAGAAGGTGGACTTAGCAGTAAACTCACGACAACAGTTATTCACCACAAATTCAATTAGAGGTAAGGAACCCAAACCTCCTGATTGTCAGACACAAAACACCTAATATAAGTCTCAAGTATCTGGTTAAAAAATTTATTCTGCCCATTAGTCTGTAGATGAAAGACTGAGAAAATTACAGATGGAACCTCCACTGAGTGTAAAATGCTTTTCAAAATTTGGAAATGAATTGCACCCCCGTCAGGAAAAACACTTGACATTGCGTAAGGACCATATTGCAATGAAATGGGACATCTTGCTGAACCTGTCCACTATCACCAAAATAACTGTATAACCTGAAGATACAGGTAAATCAGTAATGAAAGCTACTGATAAGTGAGTCCAAGGTCTACTGAAAATCGCCAATGGTTGGAGAGACTCAGATGGACAAGTATGGGGTCTTAGATCATGCAAACACACTACAGCCAGCTACATACCCCCGAAAATCCTGATGCATCCCAGACAACCCAAAACGACAGGAGATCTGTGGTGGCTTTATTACCAGGGTGTTCAGCCAAGACCAAATCTTGATGTTCAAATATAACTTTAAAATGGAGATGCACAGGTACAAACAGTTTACACAAAAGGACAGGTAGCAGGGGCATCCCCCTGAGTTTCTACAACCTCTTTCTCGAGGTCCTGGGCCAGACTGGACCATTTGGAAAAGTCCATCCCTTTCCTGTTCATATCTATCAGAGGTTTGGCCACTTTCAAAAAGTTTTTGATGAACTTTTGATAGTAATTGGCGAATCCCAAAAACCTTTGTAAGGCCTCAGGACGATCTCAATCTAGTATGCCTGGACTTTCTCTGGATCCATGCAAAAACCTGTTAGTGGCCAATACTGCACAGCTGAGGTCATCCAATCAAGGACTTTAGGGAATCTAAGCTGACCAATTTAACACCTGTACTGTTATCAGAAACTTGCACCGTTTAATAAGGAGGAGACGTGCTTCTAATCATTGCAGGATTATGTAAAATCAGACACTGCAGTCTTCTGGCCCCTTTCTGTACTTCATACAGTATTATGCACACCCCATAATTCTCCCTATTGTATAAAGCAGCCAAAAAAATTCACATAGTATAATGCACTGCCCATAGTCCTCCATATGGTATAATACAACCCCCACTGTCCTCCACATGGTGTAATGCATGGCCATACTCCACCATACAGTTTAATCACATCCCATAGTCCTCCATACAGAATAATGCACTCCCCATAGTCCTTCACACAGTATAATGCACCCCCATATGTCCTCCATACAGTATATATTGCACCCCCTAAAGTCCTCCCGGCACTTTAACCCCCAGAACACTGCGATCAAACATGATTGCAGCGTTCTGGTGGCATAGGGAAGCATCGTTCAGGGAGCGGGCTCCCTGCTTGCTTCCCTGAGACTCTCAGAACAACGCGATGTGATCACGTTGTTCCGAGGGCCTCCTCCCTACAGGCCTGTGGATCCAAAATGGCTGTGGGGTCCTTCCGGGTCCTCCAGGGAGGTGGCTTGTCAGTGCCTGCTGAGAGCAGGCACCAGCAAGGCTCCTGCACTACCTGTCAAATCGCTGATGTGACGCAATGCTCTGTAAAGTGTCAGATCAGCGATCTGACAATATATTATATAGTGATGTCCCACCCTGGGACAATGTAAAAAAAAAATTAACATGTGTAAATTATTATGTAAATAAAAAAACAATAAAAGTAGACATATTTAGTATCGCCGTGTCCATAACAAACCGACCTATAAAACTGTCCCACCCCTTTAGTGAGTAAAAAAAAGAAAAAACAAGGTGAAAAATCAATACTTTATCATCATACCACAGAACAAAAAAATGGAATAACACGCGATCAAAAAGACAAATATAAAAAAACATAGTACCGCTGAAAACATCATCTTGTCCCGCAAAAAACGAGCTGCCATACAGCATCATCAGCGAAAATATAAAAAAGTTATAGCTTGCAGAATAAAGCGATGCAAAAACAATTATTTTTTATATAAAATTGTTTTTATTGTATAAAAGCGCCAAAACATAAATAAATGATATAAATGAGGTATCGCTGTTATCGGGCTAACCCGAAGAATAAAACTGCCTTATCAATTTTACCACACGCGGAACATTATAAACGCCCCCCTGAAGAATTTCATGAATTGCTGTTTTTTGTTCATTCTGCCTCCCAAAAATCATAATAAAAAGTGATCAAAAAATGTTATGTGCTCAAAAATGGTACCAATAAAATGTCAACTCATCCTGCAAAATATAAGACCTCACATGACTCTGTGGGCCAAAATATGGAAAAATAATAGCTCTCAAAATGTGATGCAAAAACTATTTTTTGCAATAAAAAGCGTCTTTTAGCGTGTGATAGCTGCCAAACATAAAAACCCACTATAAATAGTAAATTAAATCCCCCTTCATCACCCCCTTAGTTAGGGAAAAATAATAAAACATAAAAATGTATTTATTTCCATTTTTTCATTAGGGTTAGGGTTATGGTTAGAGTTGGGATTAGGGTCAGGGGTGTGTTGGGGTTTAGTTTGGAGTTAGAATTGGGGAGTTTCCACTGTTTAGGCACATCAGGGGCTCTGAAAACGCGACATGGCGTCCACCAAATTCTGCGATGAGAAAGTCAAACCGAGCTCCTTCCATTTCGAGCTCTGCCATGCACCCAAGCAGTGGTTTACCCCCACATATGGGGTATCAGCATACTCAGTACAAATTGCATATTACCTTTTGGGGTCCTGTTACCCTTAGGAAAATAAAAATTTGTGTGAAAAGATCATTTTTGTGGAAAAAATTATTTTTTTTATTTTATGGCTGTACGTTATAAACTTCTGTGAAGACTTTGGGGGTTCAAAGTTCTCACCACACATCTAGATAAGTTCGATGGGGGATCGAGTTCCCAAAATTGGGTCACTTGTGGGGGCTTTCCACTGTTTAGGCACATCAGGGGCTCTCCAAATGCGACATGGAGTCCGATCTCAATTCCAGCCAATTTTGCGTTGAAAAAGTCAAATGGCGCTCCTTCACTTCTGTGCTCTGCCAAGCACCGAAGCAGTGGTTTCCTCCCACATATGGGGTATCAGCGTACTAAGGACAAATTGCACAATAACTTTTGGGGTCTAATTTCCCTTTTTACCCTTGTTAAAATAAAAAAAATTGGACCTGAAGTAATTTTTTTGTGAAAAAAATGTTAAAAGTTAATTTTTTTTTAAACATTCAAAAAAATCCTGTGAAGCAACTGAAGGG
>VIAB01048228.1:0-14593 GCA_009801035.1 Oophaga pumilio | reverse complement strand
GCCACATTTTCTAATCTAAATCATTTGTGCTAATATTGTGGTGGATGCAAGAGTCCACATTTCCTAATGTAACTCATTTGTGGTAATATTGTGGTACAGGCAAGAGGCCACATTTCCTAATCTAAATCGTTTGTGCTAATACTGTGGTGCAGGTGTAAGCAGGTGCTCAGATGCAGTACCCAGGGATTGCAGAGCAGTATGGTATAACAATATTATTTATTTTTAACAATAAAGGGTTAACGTAATCTCCTCGCAGGGCATTAATAAGCAATGGCAAAAAATAGTTAATCAAACAACACCATTTAGAAATACCCTGGTTAAGGAAGAGAGGGAAAAAAAGACAAGTGCGGCGCTTCCTCTGAGCATAATACGTTTTTACCAACAATAAAAAATTCCTTTTCTTTTAGTTATGTTCATCTTCAATCAGTAAGAAATGCACATTGAGATTCTCAAGGAATCAATTCTTTTGGCACCTCTTCTTGCATAATCCAGTAAGGTGTGCAGCTCAGTTTGGAGAACTATGTGTTGATCCTGCTTCGAATCTACATAGGTAGCAAATTCTGAGTGAAAAAGAAACTCCAAGCGAATGTGGCGCTAATCACCTTGGGGTTTCTTGAAAACATCCACTTCCAGTGAAAATCTGTTGTTAAAAATTAATGTAATATTTCAAAAAATAAAAAACAAACAACATACATACTAAAGCACTATAAAGTGATGACATCACTTTATAGTGCTTTTGTATGTTGTTTGTTTTTTGTTACCTGATGAAGACTGCACTGTAAAAATAGCAGCAGAAACACGTTGCACTGTATTTTAAAAAGCAATTTTATTTTTATTTTTTCAGATATTAAATTAATTTTTAACAATAGATTTTCACTGGAAGTGGATATTTTCAAGAAATCCTAAGGTGATTAGCACCACATTCGCTTGGAGTTTATTTTTCACTCATAATCAAACAACAGGGAATACATGAAATAAGCAGGAGTGCAACAGTCTAAGTTTCAAACAACACTTATCGCAGCTCCCACTGATGTCCTTAGTCCACAGTCCGATGGGGGTAGTAATACCGGCAACGGCCGGCATAGTGTCCTCCGATGGGGTCCAAGGTTAGCAATCCGTCTTCTACCGGCAGCAGGCGGTCTCCGGTGCTACCCGCTGAGCCCCTAGTCCATAAGACTCAAATCAATCAAACCGGAAAAAGCTGCAGCAGTCTCTGTACTAAACGCGGGTTGATGTGTGCCAGCCAGCAAAGGGGACCACACTTCAGTGTCCTGTAACCGGCCCACGCTTCTCTGCATGTGCGCAGTCTTTTGTTTAGCTTAGCTCACGGCACTTCCCGCACTCACTGTTCCACTGGGGCGCCCAGGAGATCTCGGCAGCAGTACATCGCAGCTCTGCTGCTCGGGGTGCAGAGCACGTTGCTCAGGGTGCAGAGCACGCTGCTCACTGTCCTGCAGTCTCCCTGACGGCAAGAAACTAACTGCTGCTTTGCGTGCTTTCTGCTCCGAGTTTCCTGTGAACCCTGCCCCCTCTTCCTGGGTCATGGGGTTTGTCCAGTCCCCTATTCCTTCCCCAACATGGGATGCAGCACTGACAGTTCTGGGATCGGCTCAGCGCAGGTACCCGCAGCCCGGTCTTCCTCCTTACACAGGCACCTGTCCGCATTTCATAATCAAAATCGTTTCAGCTAATACTGTGGTGCAAGCACCAGGCCACATTTCAGAATCAAAATAGTTTTCCCTAACGCTGTAGTGCAGGTACTGGGCCACATTTCATAATCTAAATCATTTGGGCTAATACTGTAGTGCAGGCACCAGGTCACATTACATAATCTAAATCATTTTGGTTAATATTGTGGTGCAGGCACCAGACCACATTTCATAATATAAATCTCTTGCGCTAATACTGGGGTGCAGGCACCAGTCTACATTTCATAATCAAAATCATTTGAGCTAATACTGTGGTGCAGGCACCAGGCCACATTTCATAATATAAATCATTTGGGATAATACTGTGGTACAGGCACCCGGCCATATTTCCTAATGTAAATCCTTTGTGTTAATACTGTGGTGCAGGCACCAGTCCACATTTCATAATATGAATCCTTTGTGCTAATACTGTGGTGCAGGCACCAGTCCACATTTCATAATCAAAATCATTTGGGATAATACTGTGGTGCAGGCACCAGGCTACATTTCATAATCTCAATCATTTGGGATAATACTGTGGTGCAGGCACCAGGCCACATTTCATAATTTAAATCGTCTGGGCTAATTTAGTTGTGCAGGCACCAGGCCACATTTCATAGTCTAAAACGTTTGTACTAATACTGTGGTACAGGCCCCAGGCCACATTTCCTAATATAATTCCTTTGTGCTAATACTGTGATGCAGGCACCAGTCCACATTTCATAATCAAAATCATTTGGGCTAACACTGTGATGCAGGCACCAGGCAACATTTCATAATCTGTAATGGGCTGGGTGGTGGAACCACTGTGCAGAAGCCCAAGGAAGACCTGGAGGGGAGTGAATAGGAGCCTCACCCAATCTGAGCATGGATATGCAGCAGCTAATGACACCGGGAGGTGGTCCAGGTGCTACTCCAGGACTGACCTTGGGTAGGTGACAGCTGACCCCTAGGAACGGGTGGTTGTTGAGGCCCAAGGAAATTTCCAACAGATGCAGGCAGACAGAGTAGGATGACAGGAACCGCAGATGCAGACAGGATCAGCTGACGGAGAGATAAGCACTGGCAGATGCAGCTGGATTGACTGCCATTGAGATGAGCACTGGCGGGTGCAGTGGGACTGGCTGCAGTTAAGATGAGCACTGGCAGGTGCAACAGGACCGGCTGCTGTTGAGATGAGATCTGTCGGGTGCAGCAGGCTGAGATACAAGCATTGGAACCAGAGAACTAACATGAGTGTCAGGAAAACAAACTCACAACATTGCACAGGCACCTCCATGTTGGAGGAGGTGCTTTAAATAGTAAGTGTCCTCCAGCTATTGTCTGGGGACACTTTAGAAGAATGCGCGTGGCCCCTTTAAAAAAGAGGAAGTGTGCGCATACCCTAAGCGTAGTGCACGAGGACCTGTGTGCGGTGCATGCACCCTGGACAGCAGCAGATCTGGAAGGAGCAGGAAGGAGACCACGGTGCTGAGTACGCTGGTGTCTCTGCAGGAAGAGAGGGACTGGAAACAGAGATGCAGTCGCTACATAATCTAAATTGTTTGGGCTAATACTGTGGTGCAGGCACCAGGCCACATTTCATAATATAAATCATTTGTGCTAATATTGTGGTGTAGGCAGGATACCACATTTCCTAATCTAACTCGTTTGTGCTAATATTGTGGTACATGCACCAGGCCACATTTCATAGCCTAAATCATTTGTGCTAATATTGTGGTGCAGGCAGGAGGCTACATTTCCTAAATTAAATGCTTTGTGCTAATACTATGGTGCAGGAAGGAGGCCACATTTCCTAATCTAAATCGTTTGTGCTAATATTGTGGTGCAGACAGGAGGCAGCATTTCAGAATCAAAATCCTTTGTGCTAATACTGTGGTGCAGGCACCAGGCCACATTTCATAATCTAAATCAGTTGTGCTAATATTGTGGTACAGGCACCAGGCCGCATTTCATAATTTAAATCGTTTGTGCTAATATTGTGGTGCAGGCAGGAGGCCACATTTTCTAATCTAAATAGTTTGCGCTAATACTGTGGTCAAGCCAGGAGTTCACATTTCAGAATCTAAATCATTTGTGCAAATTTTGTGCTCCTGGAAGCAATATACATTTCAGCATCTAAATCCTTTATGCTAAATGTTGTCCATCCAGGAGTCCACATTTCAGCATCTAAATCCTTTGTGCTTCCTTGTGAGATTATTGAGCTGACAGCCTTTAGTTTAGCTTCCTTCCACCTGCTGCTTATACTCAAGATTCTTCTGCTGCTACCATGTACCAACCTCTGGCTATCGCCTATGATTCCTGCTTATCTTCCCAACTACACTGCTGCTCTGTTACCAACCCCTGACTGCACTACCTGCTGGTGCTTGAGTGGATGGAAAGTGATGCATGAATTGGCTTCTCCTCCGCTTCCTCCACCTTAACATTACATGCAATAAAGTCTTCAGAGGTGGCATCTCAATTACCCTTGATTCACTCCGGGTCACAACTCTCCAACCGCCTAACTGACCCAGAGTGCAAATAGTATAATTGCGCAGCATGGATGCTTGGGACAGGGCTTGGACCAGTATTTCTAGATTAAACAGTGATCAGTAACAGATGGATAAATGACAGGTGTATTCCTGGTGCTCTGAGAACCGTGCCAGATTCAGGCAACACACATGAAGGAGACCCAACTTGGAGTTCAAACTTTTCCAAAAATTGGGGGCAGACACCACTAAAGTGGCATCAATTTACCAGCGTATAAATAGTATAATGGGGCTCTGACACCCCTTCCACTACAGGCAACCCAACAGATGGAGACACAACTTGGAGTCCCCACATTTCAAAAAATTGTTAGTAACATCAGCGGCAGTAGCAGCAGCAGGTACAGAAGCCATGACAAAGGTGTTCCAGACTGCAATAACACGAGATCAATGCAGCACACTAAAACCTACATCATTGCCTAGTCTGCCCAGTCTGCGACTGGGGCGCAAAAGTCATTTGAGATCCATGGCTTATTCATCTTGATGACAGTTAGGTGGCCTACATTTTCAGGGGACAGCCAGATGTGCTTATCCATCAGGACACCACCAGCAGCGCTGAAGGCACGTTCTGAGGGAGCACTTGCTGCCGGGTATGACAAAACCTCCAAAGTGTGAGAGGCAAGCTCAGACCACTCTTCCATTTTTAAAGACCAAAATGGAAAAGGGTCCAAAACCCCCTTGATGGCATTTATATCGAGCTCAAGATAGTCCTGCACCATCCTCTCCAGTCATTCACTATGAGTCTGACTTGTACTCTGTTCTTGTAGTGCATGGGCTGGTCTGAAACTGTGTGAAACTACTCACAGAAATTGCTTTTGCCACTTACACTGCTGCTACTAATGTTTTTGCATTGACTACTTCCCAAGGCTGGAAGTCTATAACTGCGATGCACATTGTGTGCCTCAGTGCTGTCTTGGGGAAAACCACTCTTGTCTACAAGCATGTTTCAATACTATAGCATGCACGCGTCCCTTTTCAGGGGGGGAGCATCTGGCAAAATTACTCTGGTACCATGGACCTAACAGTAGAAACACAGTAGTCAGCACTATTTCTAGTCCTAACAATACAAGTATCATGTTGCAGATAGTGCAGCAAGAAGGCGCTCATGTGTTGGGTGCTTCTATGAGTTCTAAGTCCATGGTGTGTTGGTGGCGGGTTAACACTCAAGCTTGCTTCCGCCGTCCCCTCCCCAGAGATTATCCTATTCATCTCCTGACTATTGCGCACCCAACACCTCTTCCTTCTAAATTTGTTCCTTGGCTCCTTCACCTATACTAACAGTTTGTCTGGTACCATGAACCCCCCTAGATCAATGTAATCTGCCCACCCATGGCACTCACTTGCGTGATGACAGGCCGCAACTTAGAGATATTGTTATCCCTTCCGCATCCTCCTCTGCTTGCTCCTCTTCCTGTGGGACCACCACCTTCTCCTGCAGGCTATTCAAAGTGTGCTCCAGCATGTAGATGACCAGAATAGTAATGCTGATGATGGCATCGTCAGCGCTAATCATCTTAGTAGCCATTTTAAAACTGTGCAGAAAGGTGCAGAGGTCTATCTGTGCCCACTCCGCAAGTGTGATTTGCACCACATCCGTACTACGTTGGCACATGGTATGCAAAATCACATACCGCACCTGGGATCGTCGCTGCTGCAACATGTGCAGAGTGGAATTCCACAGTGTCGGCACATCGCATATCAACCGTTTAATCAATAGGCTGAAAGACCTCTGTAGCGATGCAAGTCGGTGACCCATGGGATGCGAATGGCGGAAGTGAGCACACAGAGACTGTGCTTTCTGCACCAGTACATCTAGGCCAGGATAGTGGCAGAGAAATTGTACCACCAGGCTGAGAATGTGAGCAATGCAAGGCATGTGTGTGACGTTACCCCGGTGTAAGGCTGCCACATGGGTTCCACCATTATCGCACATGCCCATCCCTGCCTACAGGTTCAGGGGAGACAGACATTGCTCAAAGTAGGCCTGGATAGCTGTCCACAACTCTGGAGCTGTGTGAATGCGATTTCCAAGGCATATTAATTTAAATACTGCCTTATTGCAGTGAGCCCTGTCTGCGCAGTATGGAAGTGGGGGGGATTCTCTCTGCACTGTTGGAACACGTATCTCATTAAGGGAGAGGTTAAGGTCACAGGTAGAGGCCCTAGAGGAGGTGGAGGAGGTTGAATCAGTGGAGGAACTGTTAGATACAGAGGTTTGTCCCGCATGCCTTGGGGATTCCAAAACTTGGTGTCTAATGGTTTAGTTCAACATCCTTTGGTGTCTAGTGGTTTAGTTCTCCATCCACTGGTGTGTAGTGGCTTAGTTCTCCATCCCTTGGTGTCTAGTGATTTAGTTCACCATCCCTTGGTGTATAGTGGCAGTTTATTTCTCCAACCTGTAGTTTAGTTGTCCATCATCTGGTGTGTAGTGGTTCAGTTCTCTGTCCCCATGTGCCTTGAGAGCCTTGGGGATTAAAAAGACTTGTGGAGCACACCCTTCCCCACCGGCCTCACAGCCATCAGAGTCACCCATTGCCCAGTCACCGAGATGTAATGCCCCTGGCTATGCTTGCTCATCCAGGCATCAGTGGTAAAATACACTCTAGCAGACAAAGATTTTTTCAAGGAATGGGTGATGCTGTCAACGACATGCTGGTGTAGCACAGGCATGTCTTTCTTAGAGAAGTAATAGCGACTTGTCAACTGGTACTGGGGTACTGTGACAGACATCAACTTTCAGAAAGCATTTGTATACAACAGGCGGAAAAGCAGCATTTCCATGGCCAACAGATTGGAGATGGTGAAGTTCAAGCTCTTAGCTGTGGTATATGTAGGAGAAAACAACCTTTTACGTGCCACAACTGCGAGACCGAGGGCTGGCTGCTGTGCTGAGAGAGGGTGGAGTAGGGTGAACATGACAAACTGCTGGACTGTGAATGAGGTGCAGATGGAGATGTTATGCTGGATTGATAAAGATGTGAGGTGCTCGGTGTCTGAGATCGGTCAAAAACAGCAGGCATGTCCACTCGTGTAACAGCTGACTGTCTCTCACTCACCCTGACTGTAGCGGGTAAAGAAGTGACGGCTCTGTGTCTGGAGACCTGTGTGAAAACACTTGCCTCGTTGGCGGAGGAGGAAGAAGCAGCAGATGCAGTTGATGGGGCGGCCGGTGGTTGGCAAGGCCCGCTAGGCCACATTTTAGCGCAGTGAGATTCCCAGACTAATGTATGTTGATCGCGCATGGGCCAGTTCATGCATGTAGTAGTCAAATTATTGGAATTTTTGCCTCTACTGAGTCTGTTTTTACAAAGTTAGCAGATAACATGAGTTGGATCATCCTTTAAGGTCTCAAAAAGGCCCAGGCCGCTCATGCGAACTGTAAACCTTTGACCGGCCAGAGTTGTGGCTGAGGATGCAGTGCTTGTCATGGTTGCATCGCTCTGTGTCTGTGTGGCAAGCCGCAAGGTATCCTCCTCGTCTTCCTCCTCCTCCACCTCCTCTGCTGAGCTATTCAGCTGTGTGCCTCTGGGTTCACACAAAGTAGGATCTACAACCTCATCGTCATGCTCTTTGATCTCCCACTCCTCGCCCTGAGAGTTACCCTCCCCCTCTTCCTGCCCTGACAGCACAGTAAAGTCTGCCTGCGCCTGAGGTATCATCAGGATCACCTCCACCCCCAGGGGCTAACGTCTGGAGATGAGGGTCTGGATTCTGCTCGAACCCTACGTTGTCAGGGCCCGGATCCAACTGGAAAAAATTTTGGGCATCGGTGCAGATCCTCTCTACTCTGGAACTCTCTACCCCAACATATCATACTCTCGACTACCATGGAAACCTTCAAAAGGAACCTGAAGAACCACCTCTTACAACAAGCCTACAACCTACAGTAAGCATTGTTCCACCATACCACTGCACAACCAGCTCTACCCTCACCTATTGTATCCTCCCCATCCCTTGTAGACTGTTAGCCCTTACGGAGAGGGTCCTCTTTAAGTACTAGTCAGTGACTTGTATTGTTTAAGATTATAGGACTTGTTTTTATTATGTAAACCCCTTTTCACATGTAAAGCGCCATGGAATAAATGGCGCTATAAAAATAAATAATAATACCGCTGGGTGGCTGGCAAAGAAAGGGAGTCAGCCTAGTAACAGAAGTTGTCAAAATGGTGTGCAATTATACTATTTCTACAATGGGGAAATTGATTCCACTTTAGTGGTGTGTGGCAATATTTTTTGGAAATGTTTGTACTCCAAGTTGGATCTCCTTTATGTGTGTTGCCTTTAGCAGTAAGACTTCCAGATTGGCAGGCCTGAACTTACTTTCAGTGCTACTATCCTTAAATTTTTTAAACAATAGTAGTCTACGAAGCTGATATTTGTGCCACCTTAGTGTGGTTGAGTAGAAAAGCAGTTTGAGCTGTTGCATGAGGTATCAGGGCTCCCCGCACAGTAGACCTACAATGGTCTCTGACCCACCTCATCTTAATTTAAACTTATATTCAAAGCTCTACATGCTGGCCCAGACCTTGATACTTCATGCATGGCCCATGGCTGACTGCTGCTGTGCCATTCTAAAATTTCTACTGTGGGTCAATTGATGTCACTTTTCCTGGTGTCTGCCACTAATTTTTGGAGATGTTCTTGGAATACTCATAAGAAGTATTAAATATTAAGCAATACAATGCTGTCCTTTGAAGCTGAAGGTTTTTGAATGCCCCCATACAGGTCAGCATGAGCCCTTAGTTTGATTATTAGTGTCTTATAATAATGCTTTATTTGGTCAAGGAGCTACTTCTCTTGCTCACATCCACATTTTTCCCATCTTGATTACAATTGCTCTCAATTTCCATCATTTTTTCAAGAGTTCTTTATATCCTTACGTTTAGAAGTTTTTTCATGTTTCTCTGTCCAGTTTTGGATCTTCAATCATTTTCTCCCAGCCTTTAACTGTAAACTGTCAGCAGGCTTTCCCAATACAAAGTACAACAACCACCTTTAAGATCTCTTTTACACTATTCTAGTAACCTGTTCTATTTCTCGTTTATGCCTCTGACACGATTGTGGTAACGGGTTACTTTTATTGTGTACATGTTCTCTCAGCCACCATTACATGAATGCTTCCTGTCTCATGCTCTTACCAACGAGTCCCTCCTCTCTATCCTCTGAATACATCCAGGTAGTGAGACCCCTAGAGGCGGCTCAGCATATAACATATTGATACATAACCTATACATAAGTCCCCAATCCCCTCTGCATAGTACAAAAAATAACTTTTATTGCACCCCAGTACAGTGCAGTCAAGTCCAATAGAAGTCAACAGGTCTTCCTTCGGGCTCCTCCTCTCTCTTCGCAAGCGCCGTCCTCCTGTTCTGCTTCATACCACCTGTCCTGCTTCATGTGGATGAAGCACAGACGTACTTCACTTTTTCCTGATGAAGGCAGATCAAAATACTGTCGTGTGCATGTGCCTGCTTTACCTCCAGGTCATTTGTGCTCTTTGGTCTCTCCCAGCACATGAACATTACAGTACTTTGATCTTTCCTCAGCAGGGCAAAGTGAAATACACTTGTGCAGGAGTGAGACTGGGGGACACTGTGTGGATGACGTAGGATGCATCATCCACATGGAGCATTGAAGGAGGACGGCGCTTGCAGAGGAGGTACCGAAAGAAGAACAGCGACACCCATTGGAGTGGACCGCACTGTATGGGGGTGTAATAAAAGTTATTTTTTGTACTATTTAAAGGGGATTGGGGACTTATGTGTAGATTGTTAGTATAGTGTAAAAGAGGCCTTAAAGGTGGTGACTGTACTTTATATTGGGAAACCCTTTTGCCACATTCACTTTAACCACGCTGTAACATATAGGCTATGGAAGGGTCTTATCTGCACCAAGGAGCTATAATGCGCTAAAGTTCCATGGACTGTAGTTGATGAGCCTGTTATAGCCTGATTATTGACAAAAAGAGAATCATTCTTAAAATTCCCTACAGAGAACTGAAGTTTACATGTTGATTAAATTACTCAAAAATCTTCAAACTCCAAGTATTTTAATATATGCAACAAGCCTTATACTTAAGTGTTATTAATGAACATCAATCTGTTTTACAAGGACATACTTCTAGCACTGAGAAATTGGGAAGTATTGTATGACCATATTCATGCCTTTTTAGATATCGTACATGTTTTTTAATCAATAAACTTTATCAGTATTTGAGAGGGTTTAAATGGATTGCAAAGAAAATACATTTTTATCTGGTACTTTGCCCCTTGATGCTTCACCTGTGACCGAAGTGCAGGCCTACCTTCAGTGATGGACAGACATGCTCAATAGCTTCCCTGCTCTGTCCTTGGTCATGCTGCATAGTGAGCCAAATGAGAAGAGGCCAATACTATGTGGTAATGAGAAGAGAACAACTGCATGTGATATATATGTAACAAACATTCATGAGAAAAAACATAGATTAATGTAGACATATCGCCCTCTCGCCCACTAGCCATCTCGCCCTCTCTCTGTTGGTGTCCCTCAAGGCTCTGTCCTAGGACCCCTTCTCTTCTCAATCTATACCCTTGGCCTGGGACAACTCATAAAGTTCTATGGCTTCCAGTATCATCTATATGCTGATGACACTCAGATCTACCTCTCTGGCCCAGATGTCACCTCTCTGCTGTCCAGAATCCCAGACTGTCTATCAGCCATATCCTCCTTCTTCTCCTCTCACTTCCTCAAGCTCAATGTGGACAAATCTGAACTAATTATCTTTCTGCCATCTCGCATACCTGATCTATCTATCACAAAAAATGAATTCACACTTTCCCCTGTCCCAGGAATCCGCTGCCTCGAAGTAACCCTTGACTCAGCCCTGTCCTTCAAACAGCACGTCCAAGCTCTCGGCACCTCCTGCCACCTCCAGCTCAAAAATATCTCCAGAATCAGTCCTTTCCTCAACCCTCACTACCAAAATGCTTGTGCATTCCCTCATCATCTCCCGCCTCGACTATTGCAACATCCTCATCTGTGGCCTACTTTCTAACACTACTGCAAGAATGTGCACACTAAACCCAAAATACTTAATAAATATAGTAGATTTTATTAGCACACAAGAGACCAATACATTTAAAACATAAGTAACAGAACATGGCTATAGCCACCCATAATCATCTGCATAATGACATGATACAAAGACATAATAGTTATAATATTGAAACACCCTATAACAATATAACAATATAAATAGGAAAAACCCCACCAATCCCAATATGGCTCATGAGGACATAATAAAGGTACATGGACCTAATACTGTAGATGTTTTTGTATCATGTCATTATGCAGATGATTATGGGTGGCTATAGCCATGTTCTTTTACTTATGTTTTAAATGTATTGGTCTCTTATGTGCTAATAAAATCTACTATATTTATGAAGCATTTTGGGTTTAGTGTGCGCATTCTTGCAGTAGTGCTTTTTCTACTTCTTGTCCATGCATTATTGTCTACTGTTGCTGCACCTTCCTATTTTCGCTAATTGATTACACATGTTGGTGCGCCTGGTTCTCTCTTTAATTCAACTACTTTCCAACACTCTCGCACCCATCCAGTCCGTCCTTAACTCTGCTGCCCGACTAATTAATCTCTCCTCGCTACACTCCTGCTTCCACTCTTTGGAAATCCCCTTGCTGGCTCCCAATTTCCCAGCATATCCAGTTTAAACTACTAACACTGACCTACAAAGTCATCTATAACCTCTCTCCTCCTTATATTTCTGAACTAATCTCTCAATATCTTCCCTCACAAAATCTCTGCTCTCCCACCTTCTCTCCTCCATGCTTATTCGTTCCTCACCCAATCGCCTCCAAGATTTCTCTAGAATATCCCCCATCCTTTGGAATTCTGTGCCCCAACACGTCCGGATATCCACCATATTTGGATCCTTCAGACGGAACCTGAAAACCCATCTCTTCAAACAATCTTACAACCTGCAATGACCACGCGGCCACCTCAACACCATCGGAGCTACTGCAACCCCCGACCTACTGTCTCCTCCCCATAATCCTGTAGACTGTAAGCCCACAAGGGCAGGGTCCTCTCCCCTCTGTACCAGTCTGTCATTGTTTGTTTACTGTAAGTGATATTTGTATTATGATGTAACCCTGTCTCATGTACAGCACCATGGAATTATTGGTGCTATATAAATAAATAATAATAACATATAGGGCCAGATTTATCAATGCTTTTATGCCACAATCTTAAAAAGCTTTGAAAAACTTAGCCATAACTACCAGCTGTCCAAAAATTTAGCGACTTCTGGTGTTCTCACCAGAAGTTTGACGTAACCGGTGCTCCATGCTGGAAAAAGTCTGCCTCCCTCTAGAGCAGTGGATTCCACTCTACGTCCAATGGTCCAGTAGTCTTAAGAACAAAGCCAGCTCCTCACAATATTTTTTATTTTTCATTTTCTTTTATAGTGACATTATATTTGACACATTTTAGAAAGTTGAACATTCTCATAATAGTTCAAATGGAATTAAAGGGAATCTGTCACCCCAAAATTGCCATATTAGATAAAGATATGGCTGAATAGCGCGTCCTATAACAAAGCTAACGGTGGGTATCGTATATCATGATACCCCCGTTTTCAGATCAAAATACCTTTGTAAACTTCATTTTTTTCCCTGTCAATCATGGCAGTCAGGTCAGGAGGGCGGCGGTTTCCATGTCCTCACCCCCCCCCGCTCCTCGGCATCTGTTGCGTATCGCCGTCTGTGAATCCCACAGACGTCGTTCAGCTTCCCGCAATTGCGCAATTCAAATTCGGGCGGCGCATGCGCAGTGTGCTTTGCCCGACAGTGGGCAAAGCATAAAATCAGTACAGCGCATGCGCTGCTCTTTCCTTGCCCCGGAAGTCGTCCAAGGCAAGCAGATATTTCCGGGTCAAGGAAAGAGCAGCGCATGCGCTGTACTGATTTTATGCTTTGCCCACTGTCGGGCAAAGCACACTGCGCATGCGCCGCCCGAATTTGAATTGCGCAATTGCGGGAAGCTGAACTCCGTCTGTGGGATTCACAGACGGCGATACGCAACGAATGCCGAGGAGCGGGGGGGTGAGGACATGGAAACCGCCGCCCTCCTGACCTGACTGCAGTGATTGACAGGGAAAAAAACAAAGTTTACAAAGGTATTTTGATCTGAAAACGGGGGTATCATGATATATGATACCCACCGTTAGCTTTGTTATGGGATGCACTATTCAGCCATATCTTTATCTGATATGGCAATTTTGGGGTGACAGATTCCTTTTAACTGGAATTGAGGTAATGAGTCCAAATCTGTGGTTGGAGAATGCTCATAAGGAGTAAAAAAATATGTGGACATGGGACATTTTGATCAACCTGGTGCAATTAATGTTTAATGTTGTATTAAGGCAGCGCTGATGATGTGTTTTACAATGTGTCAAATAAATGTCTGTTACACCTGTAATTGCAGGACAATATAAAAGTGTCAAATGAGAATGTATCACTTTGATTATAGCCATGACTACATTTTGCTTTATGGTCCACTAACTTTATTGTATGGTCTCCTTCTTATTTTCATATCAAACCATTAACATTGTGCCCTGCGTGAAATGTCTTCCGGCTTCAATTTGTTATCAAAAGCTGTTCACAATACAATGCTTTTGAGTGCAGGCGTTTGTAATGAAACAGCCCGCTGCGCTCCAAGCTGCTGAGTCTTTTTCTTAAATGAACCGCTAATCCACCTCTACCAAGCTGCACTTTATTAATCAATTGACAAATTGCGCTTTCAAAAACGTCACCCTTACAGCTTATCTTTCTACTTCACTGGAAGGCATAAATAAATATTTCACCAGCTAGAAAACATTTTGCATCAATCCCTACAAACACACTTTAAACAGTGTAGATGCTTTCTGACCAGACCGCTCTGTACTTTATACTTCCAGATTGTGCCTAGAAGATGCCGGAATAATAAGTGATTTCTTGCTTATCTGACAAGTGGCGACTTTTTTGTGCAATACTGGATTAACAGAAATACTGGACATTCATCTCTGGGATAAATGAATACTGTATTTTTATATCAAAGAGACAGTTTTGTATCCATTGTCTATCTTTCGTGTGCCATAAATGCAAATGTTATGGTAGAAGACAAGAGGCCCAGGATTCAATTATGGATGTCAGTTTGCTGGCTTTAGCAAAAACTTTCCCCTGTGCATATCTGAAGTTGAAACCAAGAAAACTAAGTCCCGCACTTTGATCAACAATAAGGAACCTGTGAACTCCTATGATATGACAAATAACAATTCTGGAATCTTTCCTTAGTATTTCGAAATTTATCTGGGCAATTTTCAGCTTGAGGGCTCATACTCACTG
>VIAB01048211.1:0-11612 GCA_009801035.1 Oophaga pumilio | reverse complement strand
GCAGTATTATAGTAGTTATATTATTGTACATGGGGAGCAGTTTATAGTAGCTATATTCTTGTGGCAGGAAAAGGTAGAAAATCCAGTTTCACAAATTTATTTTATTTTTTAAATATACATTTTCTTTATTAGGGAATAATTGTAATCCAGTTAAAAAAAAGAAAGTTAAAATTCCAAATTCATATCATGGCTACAGGATCCATGGAGAAGGCACAGTATAGATCTACGCGTTTCAGGTGTGTAACACCCCTAGTCATGGTAATAACTGACCATTGCTGGTGCTTTTATATAGTGGTTAGATTCGATGTGCACAGTGGCAGCCTAATTCATGTTCTCAGGAGACGTAGTAAATTTCGAGGTCTGTTGAAACGATCTGATTAAATGCAATGGTTAAACTAGGTTCCTGTTCACACATTATCATTAACCACTATGGGAAAAAGTTTGAAGTGCTATAATACAATTTGTAATATAAAATATGTTGGGAAAATAACAGTATATATTGAAATAAATCTAAAACAAATAATTTAGAACTATTATTGGAATATATGATAGCATTAACAAAATTATAGAATGAGCTTATGGCAATATGGCAGAATAATAACACCAGCAAGGTTAGAAAGAATATAAAAATAGATGGTAAACATGACATGGCTGGTGTCAGTTATCTGGCCGCTATTTATTTTGAGCTTATAAGCAAGTGTTACAGTTATGAGAAAACATGCATAGTCTTTTGTGATTAGCCCTGAAGCTGAAAATGTATGTCCCATTGATATCTGATCTATATAAGTCCCAATATTCTTAATTTTCCACCAGTGCCCGAATCTCAATTGTAAATGTTTTGATGGAAGGAAGCTCATCCTGGAGGAACAATAGCTATCTCTAAAAGGTGTCAGGTATTCTCTTCCCTTCCTTTCAAAAGTTAAAATGCCTCTCCTGTCTAATTTTCTGCCCAATCTATAAATCTCCATCTCACTCACAGTAGACATCCCCTTTGGCATTGGTGCTTTGGTTCAAAAGGAGCTGCCTGCATTTTAATTAGGATTATCACTTCCCAGCTACACATAATTTCCTGCTTCCATATGTCCATTGTACAAATCTATTTCTAAGATGCTCAGAATGTCCGCTCTTGTTTCTATTGGAAAAGATAGAGTAGGGACTGAATGCCCCCTCCGGTGTGGCTTTATGGATCTTTATATTTCTATGACAGTGTAACATTAAGTCCATTCACATATTAAGACCTATGGGTACCCTGGTGCTTAATTTTTTATCTTAATTGCCGTATAAGTACAGCTTACATATTTAAGTTGGCAGGCAATACATTTGTAATCTAAATTACATAATTAGAATTGCAATTTATAAAGAATTTTATTTGAAAGTGATCACTGTAAGATTAATCACTAAAGGTTTTCCATTTATTAGTATAGTGGCAGATTTGTCAAAAATGCGCATCACATCCGCAAAAACCCTGAAGTGACAGACAATTAGTTTTTTTATTATTTTAATTTTTAGGAATTTTTATAGAACTAGGTGATAATGTTTGGCCTAATGAGGGTGCCGGTCTAGAAACTACCCAACAACCTTTGTCGACCACATTAGCTGTGCTTTCATCTGTTCTCAAAATGGATAAATTCTTAAAAAACATTTTTTCCAGCTGAAATCTTGTTGCTGTATTGCAATACTAACGTTGGGGGTGCAGAGTTTAGATCTTATTTGCTTTTAGAGTTAGAAGGTTTGAATCTAGGTTTGTTCTGAAAAATTTTATTTTCTTTGTCTTGCACCCATTTTTATACCCTTTCTTTCAGTCTAGATCGAATCTGTTTGGTTTCCTCTTGATGTGTCTGGTTTTTACTACAGTTACGTTTGGCTCTAGTTAATTCTCCCACTAGTGCAGCTTTTATTGTGTGTCCGGGATGGTGGCGGGTGACCTGTAGAATCGTATTGTTCTTTTTCTGAAGGTAGATGTCTGTATAAAACTGTTAATTTGACCTGTTAATTTCAAATCTAAAAATTAAATGGTATGTTTTTGATGATTACTGTATATGAAATGCAAGTTCAGAGGGTTGCAATTAATGTAATAAATGAAAGACTGTACAGCAAATACATCAGATTCCCAAATGATGAGCAGGTCATCTATGTATCTGCCTTACCATACAGTTGTCTGAAAAAGTGTTTTCCCCCGACCTGAGTTCTTATTCTTTTACATGTTTGTTACAATTAAATGTTTAAAATCATCGAAAAAAATTAAATATTAGACAAAGATAACACACGTAATCACAAAATGCAGTCTTTAAATGAAGGTCTTTATTATTAAGTGAAAAACAAATCCAAACCTACATGGCCATGTATGAAAAAGTGATTGCCCCCTAAACCTAATAACTGGTTGGGCCACCCTTAGCAGCAACAACTGCAATCAAGCGTTTGTGATAACTGGCAATGAGTCTTTTACAACACCCTGGAAGAATTTTGGCCCACTCATCTTTGCAAAATTGTTGTAATTCAGCCACATTGGAGGGTTTCGGAGCAAGAATCGCCTTTTTAAGGTCATGCCACAGCATCTCAATCGGATTAAGGTCGGGTCTTTGACTAGGTCACTCCAAAGTCTTTATTCTGTTTTTCTTAAGCCATTCAGTGGTGGAATTGCTGGTGTGTTTTGGTTCATGGTCCTGCTACAAAACCCAAGTGCACTTCGGCTTGAGGTCACAAACAGATGGCCAGACATTCTCCTTCAGGATTTTTTGGTATACAGCAAACAGCCCCAGATCATCATACTACCACCACCATATTTTACTTTTGGTAAGATGTTCCTTTTCTGAAATGCTGTGTTGATTCTATGCCAGATGTAATTGGGCATACATCTTCTAAAAAGTTTAACTTTTGTCTCTTCAGTCTACAGAGTATTCTCCCAAAAGTCTTGGGGATCATCAAGATGTTTTCCATGAAAAACTGAGAAGAGCCTATATGTTCTTATTGCTCAGCAGTGGTTTTCATCCTGGAACTCTGCCATGCAGGCCATTTTTGCCCAGTCTCTTTCTTATGGTGGAGTCATGAACACTGACCTTAACTGAGGCAAACGAGGCCTGCAGTTCTTTGGTTGTTGTTGTGGGGTCTTTTGTTACCTCTTGGATGAGTCGTTGTTGCACTCTTGGGGTAATTTTGGTCGACCGGCCACTCCTGGGACGATTCACCACTGTTCCATGTTTTTGCCATCTGTGGTAATGGCTCTCACTGTGGTTCTCTGGAGTCCCAAAACTTTAGAAATGCCTTTATAACCTTTTCCAGACTGATATATCTCAATTACTTTGTTTCTCATTTGTTCCAAAGTTTCTTTGGGTCGCAGCATGATGTCTAGCTTTAGAGGATCTTTCACTTTGTCACCTGGTCCTATTTAAGTGAATTCTTGATTGATAACAGGTGTGGCAGTAATCAGGCCTGCGTGTGGCTAGGGAATTTGAACTCCACTTCCCAAAGGTGTGAAAAACCACAATTAATTTATGTTTTAAGTGGGGGGCAATCACTTTTTCCTACCGGACCCTGCATGTTTGGATTTCTTTTTACCTTGATAAAAAAAATCTTAATTTAAAATGGCATTTTGTGATTACTTGTGTTATCTTTGTCTAATATTTAAATTTGTTTGGTGATCTGAAATATTTAAGTGTGACAAACGTGCAAAAGAATAGGAAATCAGGAAGGGGCAAACACTTTTTCACACAAATGTATAATACAATTAATGAATGGGTTATCTACACTGTGAATGTGCATCTCTTCCCACCAACTGTCATGGGTTTACCGTGACAGAGAGGAGTCAGAAGACTGCAGCCTCTGATTTCTCCTGTTCCTGCAATGAATAGAAGCACTTCACCTTCATATTAAATGGTGCAGCTTTCTTCTAGCAGTACAGGGGTTGATCAGTTTCAGTTGAGAGCTCCTGGAAGCTGCTCTCAGCTGTTCATAGTTGTCCACTCCCCTTTCCTATTTAAACCGGCCTCTGGCAATCAGGTAATGCCAAAGTTAGCTTCATTCTGGATGGTTCAGGAGCTTGGAGGAGTTTGGTAGTTTGAGGATTAGTTTGGTGAATTTATCTAGTGACTTGCTTGTCTTTGGTTGTGTGTATATCCATTTCTTCTTCTATTTTGATTTTTCCCTTCCTTCACTCCCCTATGTTTCCCTCTGTTGTTTATGTGAGCTTATGTGTATGATTGATATTTTCCTTTATCCCTGTACATATTCCCTTGTTAGTCTGGTTGGTGTATTTCCATACACTACTACTCCCCGCTTCCCTGTGTGGGGGAAGGGAACAGACTAAGAGTGGATTCAGGAGCTCAGCAAGGTACGTGGCCCCGGCGTCTTCACCATCAGAAGTAACCTGGAGAGCAAGGAAAGCTAGGGCCCCCCCCCAGCACTAGGGACAGGGTAGGAGCCCCTGGCCCGGGATACCCGACAGCAAAGTCCTATCATCAACTCGTTACTAGGTTGGCCCGCAATGGAGAGTGTTTCGCTCCCATGGACACTCCTTTGACCTGTAGATAAAATTGACCATATATTGAATTAGTTTTCAGTAATCAAGGAGACAATCTCATTTATATATCTTTGTACGTTAGAGGTAAGATAACTATTTTTTCAAGTGAAAATCCAAAGCAACCAAAGTAATGCAGTGAGGGATGTACATGTAGAGCAGTGTTTCTCAACTCCAGTCCTCAGGACCCACCAACAGGTCATGTTTTCTGGATTTCCTTAGTATTGCAAAGGTGATGGAATTAATGCTTGAGCAGGTGATAATTTTATCACCTGTGCAATACTAAGGAAATCCTGAAAACATGACCTGTTGGTGGGTCCTGAGGACTGGAGTTGAGAAACACTGATGTAGAGGGACACAACGTCACAACCCAACCAAGACAGTTCAGGAGAAAGGTGTTTATCTGATGCCCCCTGTCTCATACATACTTTTTTTTTAAGCGGACGTGTGAAGGGGGCCTTACTGCTGGGATTAGCTGCCTTTAGTTTATAGATAACGTCAATCCTCATCTGCAGCATTTGTTTTTTTTTCTGCTGAAACTCGTCTATCTTCTTTACCAGTGTAGTTATCTCATCTGCCTTTGACTTGGTCACTGGCTCTGGGTTTTTGAATCAGACGGTATGTGCTACTTTAAGTATTGTAGTACGAGTCTTACCCATGATCTCCACTCATGGTCTGATGCTGGCAGCCCCATCTTTATTGGTCTTCCCATCCACTTAATTACTGTGGGTTTGTTTGCTTTACACCTTTGTTCATGGTTCCACTGCTAGTCCTGGGAGCCACAGCACTTTTACTGCTGCCACCAATGGCGCACCCCCAGTGGTGGCAGACCACGTGGATTCTAAGGGGCCTGTTAGCTGGGGGGGCGGTGCCAGTGAAAGCAGTGATGAAAGAGGGAGCCGTCTGCTTCCTCCTGCATCATTCTCTCTCAGCGTCTGAGATCTGGCTTATCAGCAGGCGCGATGATGTCACTTCATCGTGCCCCCTGTGCTGAGCAGTAAAGACAACTCTTCTGAGTGTTAGCTGCTGAGTACATTGTGGTGGGCATAATACTGTACAGAGAACTATAAGGCTGCATTATATTACATGAATGACTGAGGGGTGCATTAGGCTATATGGAGGAGTATGTGGGGTGCATTACACTACTTGGAGGACAATGTGGGGTGCATTATACTACATGGAGGACAATGTGTGGGGCATTACACTATATGGCGGACTTTGGCGTGCATTATACTATATGGATGACTGTTATGAACGTTTTAGAAATGAATTCTGAGCAGAAGCTCCCTCTGGTGGTTGCAAACAGTACTGAACCATTCAATGAGGATTGGCAATCAGGGCTCACGGACTGGCTGGATATAAGGGAGGTTTCCCCTCATCATGGTTGCCGGTGATCAATTGTTCTTGTCTCAACGTTGTTTCCTGGTTCACTTGGAAGCTTGCTGAGTCTTGCCTCTTCTCCTGCTCTCAGATAAGATATTTTCTGTTTTTTGTTTTTGTGCTTGCCATTTGTATATTTCTCTGCATTTCTGTGAGGTTGGCCAGGTTCCCCTCCCCGGGGGGCTTGGTCTCCTCTCGGTTCCTCTGGAGCCATTGTTGTTTGTTCATTTGCCTTTTCCAGTTTTTTTTCTGTGGCTGCAGCTTAGTTTTGTTACACCAGAGAACTAATTTAGGTGGTAGAGGTCGTGTGATCTCAGGTGTTTTTGCAATTAGTAGCGTTGTTTTTTTAGGGTTTTTTTGATTGCAGTAAGTATCCTTTTCTGCCTAAGTCAGATTGGGCCCCAGCGTTTGCTCATACTATTTTCTGTCTGTGTCTGTATTTCCTCTTGTCTAACCGCCATTACATGTTTGGGGGCTTCCTATGTTCTTTGGGGATCTGCTCCGGGGCAGATAGCTTTCCTCTTTCTATCTTTAGGTGTAGTTAGCCTCTCAGGCTGCGACGAGGCGTCTAGGACCAACGTAGGAACGCTCCACGGCTGCCTTTAGTTGTGGTGGTTAGTCAGGGTACTGCAATCCAGTAGATTCCAACCTCTCTGGTGTATTGCCGTTTTTTGCCTGCTCTCCTCAGCTACCAAAACATAACAGATGACTATGGAGGTTCATTATACTACATGGAGTACTATGGGGTGCCTTATATTACATCAAGGAAGATAGGGATGCCTTATATCACATGGAGAACCATGGGGGGTACATTAAACTATATGGAAGACTATCAAAAACACCAAAGAAAAATAGAGCGACAAAAGTCCCAGATGAAATGTAACAAGTTTTATTTAGACAAGGAATTTAAATCATAACAAAAAAAGTACAAGATGACAAAATTACAAAGTAGACAGTATGGAACGAAGGTGCAAAGCAAACAGACCCACAGTAATTAAGTGGATGGGAAGACCTATAAAGATAGCAGCACTTCATATAAAGTGTCAGTTCTTCATATAGTCCCTAACAGATTCTAATACATTTCCACAATGTGTCTTAAACACTTAAGCCTCAGCAACAACCATGTTTAAAAATGACTTAGAATAAGTAGCAGTAACTCAGAGGCCAATGTGAAAGATCACAGGTGGGTGAAATGATCAATAATGTGACGTTATGTTCCACTTTAAGTATTGTAGTACAAGTCTTACCCATGATTTCCACTCAAGGCCTGATGCTGGCAGCCCCATTTTTATTAATCTTAACATCCACTTAATTACTGTGGGTTTGTTTGCTTTACACCTTTGTTCCATATACTTATAGACAGTAGTTATATTCTTGTACATAGTGGGCAGTATTATAGTAGTTATACCCTTGTTTATAGGAGCAGTATTATAGTAGTATCATACTGCCTTATGTACAAAAATAACTAACATAACTTTGCGTAAGAATATAACTACTATAATAATGCCCCCTATGTACAAGAATATAACTACTATAATACTGCTCCTATGTACAAGAATATAACTACTATAATACTGTGCCTATGTACAAGAATGTGACTACTATAATACTGCTCCCTACGTACAAGAATATAGCTACTATAATACTTCTCCTATGTACAGGAATATAACTACTATAATACTGCCTCCTATGTACAAGAATATAACTACTATAATACTGCTCCTATGCTATGTACAGGAATATAACTACTATAATACTGCCTACTATGTACAAGAATATAACTACTATAATACTGCTCCTATGTACAAGAATATAACTACTATAACACTGCCCCTATGTACAAGAATATAACTACTATAATTCTGCTCCCATGTACAAGAATATAACTACTATAATACTGCCCCTAATATAACTACTATAATGCTGCTCCTATGTAAAAGAATATTAGTAGTGATTGAGACTGTGCTGTAGTTTGTATGTTTCTTATTTAAAACAGTAATCAAATAAGCAATTTGTAACACTGCGGCTGAGAGAAGACAAAATCCCTCTCTCCCTGGGTAAATCACCAAGGCAAATTGTGACTAGTGGACTACTCCCAGAAATATTAACACCAAAAGAACGGAGTAGAAAAAATCCACCAAAAATAGATAAAAGTAGATATAGTTTAATATCACATATAAATTTATTGTAGAACAAACATAGCACAGAGAGAGAAATATTGAGGAGATATTCTGATACAGCAAGGGGAGGGTGGGCGACATGACCAAGGATGAGCAGGATCACATATAAAATGAATATGAACACTGATAGTAGCATGTGTAATAAAACAGGCTGATGAACAGTCAAGAAGATGTAAATGCAAAAAACACCAAGCACCCATACCCCAAAAGGTTAATCTTGCTTATCCATTGTGAACGGTGGCGTCCACACCTCTCCTTGCTGGCCCCTTTGACGCGCGTTTCGTGTGGTAGCTTTTTCAAAAAGGGGGTATTAAGTATTGTACTGTATAATACTTGTCCATCTAATCCGGGTGTGGGGAACGTCCGGCCTGCCCGCGATATCATCTGTTGCGGCCTGCAGCCACTTTCCCATTTTTTGGCCATGGATCCTTTAATTCTTCAGAGGTTGCAGACTGCCGTTATGTAATAATAATAATAATCTTTATTTATATAGCGCCAACATATTCTGCAGCGCTTTACAGTTTAACAGTTTCAAAACACAAGTCATAAGTAACAACGTTAGCAATACAATAATTAAAGCAAAATAAGCCGCCCTTGCTCGTGAGAGCTTACAATCTACAATGAGGTGGGGGAGATACAAAGTACAGGTGTGTATATACAATGGTGCATTTACAATGATGGCCCAGCCATCTTGAGGGAGTGAGGGATGGATGGAGATGGTGAATGGGCTACACATACACACTTACACATAGAATGACTTTGATTAGTGAATGTGATAGGCCGCTCTGAACAAATGTGCTTTGAGGGAGTGCCTGAAACCATGCAAATTGTGGATAGTCCTAATTTCTTGGGGTAGAGCATTCCAGACGATTGGCGCAGCGCGGGAGAAGTCTTGGAGTCGGGAGTGGGAGGTACGGATTAGTGCAGAGGTTAGTCGAAAATCGTTTGCAGAGCGCAGCAGTCGGTTAGGCCGATAGATAAAAATGAGGGAGGAGATGTAGGGGGGTGCTGCACTGTGGAGAGCTTTGTGGGTGAGAACCAGTACTTTGGCACCGCCCCCATTGCTCATTCATCTTATCGGCATCATAGACGCCGATACAGTTGAAAGCAGTGATATAGGAGAGAGCATCAGCTGACACTCCCTCTCCCATCACTCCCCCTCTGCTTGTGACTCAGTGGGCGAGCGATGATGTCACTTCATCATGCACCACGCTGTACAAGCAGTGAAGCCGATGAGACTCGAGCAGAGCCTGGAGCAGCGTGGGGAACAAGGAGGAGTGGTGAGTATTGTGTGAGTATGTGTGTATGCATCATTGTGTGTGTTTGAGTGTGGGGCTTCCCTATACTTCGTGTGTGTGTTTGCACTCTACTGTGTATTGAGGAGCTGCGCATGCACTATACTGAGTGTTGGTGGGGTGCTGCACTGTATTGTGTGTTGGGGGAGCTGCACTATGCTTTGTATTCGGGAGCTGCACTATACTGTGTGTTGGGGAGCTGCACTATGCTGTGTGTGGGGGGAACTGCACTATACTGTGTATTGGGGAGCTGCACCTACACTATGTGTTGGGGGAGCTGCAATGTACTGTGTTGGGGAAGCTGCATTATACTGTGTGTTGGGGAGCTGAACAATACTGTGTGTTGGGGAAGCTGCACTATACTGTGTGTGGGGAACTGCACTATACTGTGTGTGGGGGAGCTGCACTATACTGTGTATTGGGGGATCTGCACTATACTGTGTGGAGGGATCTGCACTATACTGTGTATTGGGGAGCTGCTACTGCACTATACTGTGTATTAAAGTAGCTGCTCCTGCACTAAATTGTGTGTTGGCGGGGTGCTGCACTGTACAGTGTGTTGGGGGAGCTGCACTATACTTTGTGTTGGGGGAGCTGCACTATGCTTTGTGTTCGGGATCTGCACTATACTGTGTGTTGGGGGAGCTGCACTATACTGTGTGTGGGGGAACTGCACTATACTGTGTATTGAGGGAGCTGCACCCACACTACTATGTGTTGGGGGAGCTGCACTGTACCTTGTTGGGGAAGATGCACTATATTGTGTGTTGGGGAGCTGAACTATACTATGTGTTGGGGAGCTGCACTATACTGTGTGTGGGGGGAGCGGCACTGTACTGTGTTGGGGGATCTGCGCTATACTGTGTGTTGAGGAGCTGCACTATACTGTGTTGGGGGAATCTGCACTATACTATGTGTTGGAGCTGAGCAATACTGTGTGTTGGATCTGCACTATACTGTGTGAGGAGCTGCACTATACTGTGTGTGGTGAGAGCTGCACTGTACTGTGTGTGGGGGAGCTGCAGTAAATTGTGTGTGTGGGGAGCTGCACTGTACTGTGTGTTGGGGAGCTGCACCGTACTGTGTGTTGGGGGAACTGTACTGTGTGTTGGGGGAACTGCACTATACTGTGGGGGAGCTGCACTATAATGTGTGTGGGGGAGCTGCACTATACTGCGTGGGGGAGCTGTACTATACTGTGTGTGGGGGAGCTGCAAGGTATTTAAATGTTTAAATAAATATAGTTCGCTAATGTTTACGTTAATAATTTTATATGGCCACCAAATGCTATTATAAAACTCCAAATGGCCCTTGGTAGAAAAAAGGTTCCCCACCCCTGATCTAATCAGTAATTATTTTACATTTTCAGCAGCTAATGTAATACATTGTACCAGTGTGCCCTGGGGCTGATTTATTATTGTGGAACCTTCTGTTTCCTCTATGCTAGAACACATGAGCCGCTTGCTTAATACAGGTCAGTTGATACTTTTTATTGAGGCAGGATGTCACAATTGTCAGTTTATAAAATTGTTCATTGTACTAAAATTTATACCAGTATTTATAGTATTTATACCATATATTTTATACAAATTTAAAACCGTCATTTTCATTTTTACGTGAAAATAAGAAACTTTGTAATATATCTTATCAGAGGAATCGGCTTCTTTCTCTGCCAAAATTGAATAGTCTTTATCAAAATTCTCAATTCTGAGGTGAAATCTGTATTCAGTGAAGACAGACTCTCCCATTACTAAGATTGTTACTGTTTAATATTAATAAGACTGCAGGGAAATGAAAGGGTAAAGTATAGCGGAGGCATAATGTGCATATTTGTACATTTAACATAGGCATTTATAGCCTGATATTCTTTCCAAAAGACTATACATGAAAGATTGCAGCATTTCACTAATACAGTTATAACTCAGTGTCCACAAATGACATATAATCGTGCTCTTCATAGGGCCCCATGTGCTGGTACGTGTATCTGTAATGAAAGGAGTTCTAAAAGTTGCCATTCGGATGGAGCACTGACTTCTGGTTTGAAATCACTTGCATTAAGTAATTAGAAAACTCCTGTATCACTGAGTTGAATTCTTTCTGCTCTACTCTGTATTGCACACCTTTACATTTATCTGTAACTTTTAGCTGTATCATTCACCAGAGAGTACTTAACAGTGGGTACAGAAAGTGTTCAGAGACGCCTTAACATTTTTCACTCTTTGTTTCATTGCAGCCATTTGGTAA
>VIAB01048208.1:0-17778 GCA_009801035.1 Oophaga pumilio | reverse complement strand
TGCAATCGCGACGATCTTCGTGGCGATACACCCATGACACATGTTAGGTAATTACTATATTATATGTTCACATGCACAGTCCTCTGCATAGTTCTGGTATATGTTTCTAGGTGGCACTTTTAATCTGTTAAACCGCTGTGCTCTTGATCCTTGTGATATTTAATAAAGATTTTTTCTATTTTTTTCACAAATTGACCACGACTGTTTCTTCTTATGTGTTGTGTTTGTTGTCATACAGAGAAAGGTGTTGACAGCTTGTAACCCATCCTGGTGTCTGATCGAGGTATACAAAGCCTCAATATCAAAATTCACCAGCCACATGTCCTCCTCAAGGTGAATGTCCTCCAATTTACGCAAAACATCGCCCGTGTCTTTAAGATATGAAGGTAGACTCTCGACACTTGGTCTGAGATAGAAATCAAGATATTTATCTGTCAATTCATTGAGTCCACCATTACCCAATACAATCGATCTCCGGGAAGGAGATATCAAATTCTTATGCACCTTCGGGAGTAAGTACAAACATGGAGTCCGTGGATATTCGGGTACCAAACCATCCTTAGTTTCCTTATTTATAAGTCCTAATTGGAAAGCATCATCCAAAATCTTCCGCAGTTCAGCCTGAAAAACAGAGGTAGGGTTAAAGGAGAGTCTGCGATAGCATTCTGAATTCCATAATTTTCTGTACGCTTCCTTTTCATACATGGTGGTGGGCCACACCACCACATTGCCCCCTTTATCTGCTGGTTTTATCACCACCCCCTTGATGGCCTTAAGTTCCTTTAATGCAGTCCGTTGTTCCCTTGACAAGTTGTCATTCTGTATCCTCATGGGAATATTTTTCAATTCCTCGGATACCAATTTTACAAACATTTCAATACAAGGAAACAGGTTCCGGGGTGGAAATTTCTTAGGTTTAGAGATCACAAACTTACCCTGTATAGAGTAACTATATGTGCATCTGGTGTTGTTTGTACTGTGATGTCTTTTCTCCTGTGTTATCATTTTTAACTTAATAAAAATATTTTCATTATATTGGCCTAGTTCCTTTTGGTTTTGGTTTTTCCATAGGATCACTAGTCAGAGCCAGAGATTCTAAAGGATTAGCAAAGTTTGGGGCTAACCAAATCCCTTGTCTACTCTGAGCTCACTCCAATCCCCACTCAGCATGCCAAAGATCTATGTGAGGGGACATGGATATCAACTCCTCCAGAGTAATGGGAATCTCCCTAGTGGCCAAAGAACCTCTGACATGATCTGCTAAACCCGTCCAAAAGAGAGATATCAGGACTTCCTTCAGAGCACCCAAAACACGATAGGTGTTTAGAATCAGTTGGTCATCTCGCTCCCATAATGGCTTAGCCCACTCTAATGCTCTGCCTGACAAGAGGGATATCACAAATCGCACCTTGTTTCGCTCAGTAGTTAATCGTGAAACCACTAACTCCAGGTTAATTGAGCACTGATTCACGAAACCTCTGCAGGCCTTGCTGTCCCCGGAAAATTTATCTGACAGTGAATAACATGGTAGAGGTGAAACTGATACCGCAGCTAAAACCATAGATGCTAATTTGCTACCTGCCTGATCTGCCATGGCAGCGAAATCAAGAGCTGAAGCTGCCCGCTCAAGAGACGACAACATGTTCTCTAGCTGTTGGATGGACTGCTGGAGTCACTGCTCGTCAACCATTGCTAGGCGGACCCTGGAGCTACTATACTGTTAGGGTTGGCGGATTGCACTAAATAAAATAATATAATAAATACAAGCGCAACCCAGGGTCCACCATGCAGAGAAGTATAACTGCTGCTAACGTGAACAATGACGGAATGGAACAGCGGGCTTTCAATAAACAGACTTCGTTAATTCCATGCAGTATCAACAGAACGCAGAGTATCTAGCTCCGTTAACGCACGGTGCGATACTAAGCTAAAGAATAATAAGTGCAATACCTTGTTAACGTCACAGGGATAAAGCACGGGGATAGTTCACTGTGCTAATGCCACACAGTGTGAATGGAACACAGAGTAAGAACACTTATGACGCTAGATACAATACGCTATTGCCTAAGCTGAGAGCTGGCTAAAGGGTTGATCTTGCTTTTTGATTGAACTGTGCTAATGGCACACGTGAACGATACAGACGCTAAGTCAAGTAGCTAATTCCCACCGTCCTGAAGCTACTAAACTTGTGCCTAACTTGCACCCTAAGCATATAGCAGACAAGGCTCTGGCACTGAGCCAAGGGTATGAAGCCACAGCTGTGAGCAAGCGGCTTACCAAGATGTTCAAACACGGAGCAAAGAGTCATATGTGACAGACCAGACAGAGTGGTAGAGTATCCACCCACACACACAAAAATGAAAAGACACTAGCATGCCTGCTGGCGCCGCTGAGAGCCTTTTAAACCCAGAGCTCCACCACAAACACTCACACCCAGCTGGATGTGACACCGCCCACAAATCAATCCAGAGCTGCCACATGACGGACATGCTCAGGAGGTCTCTGGACTTAGTCTCCAAAGCGCCAGGTGGTGCCTTTACCATAGACTTGGTTGGTGAGCCAGCAATAAGCAAACGTTTACCACGAGCCTGAACAGGATGCTAGGACCA
The DNA here is from genome assembly GCA_009801035.1 of Oophaga pumilio. Classification (NCBI taxonomy): domain Eukaryota; kingdom Metazoa; phylum Chordata; class Amphibia; order Anura; family Dendrobatidae; genus Oophaga; species Oophaga pumilio. Next base: position 15,169 of record VIAB01048208.1, on the reverse strand, counting down.
ACGTCTAAGCTGAGCAGGACTCGCAGTGGCCGGAGCCGAATGGGAGACAGCAAAGGAAGACAAGGCCTGGGATCTATCCCACAGCAGCGGAAAAATCCCGGCGCCTAAGGGTATGTTTCCACAGTCAGGAAACGCTGCGAATTGGACACTGCGTACAGCCGCAGCATCATATCCGCCGCGGCCAGATGTTACAGCATAGTGAATGGAATTTTATGAAATCTCATCTCCACTATGCATTCAAACACATAGGTGGCAGACCTGAAAATATGCACATGCGGCACGTCTTTCTAGACTGCAGCATGTCTATTTAATTGTGGAGACGCACAATATCCTCAAGATAAATAGTACTGTTCTATGTATAGGATGCGGTGATTCAACGCGCTTACAAAAGTCGGCAGCGCTTTGGACAGAGTGAGTATCCGCTGCATCCAAAGCGCTGCCATTCCAGACCGTGGAAACATACCCTAAAGGGTATGCCACACTAAACAACATCGCTAACGGGATCGCTAAAAAACGTCACTATTTAGCGATCCCGTTAGCGATGTTGTTGTGTGCGGCATCTACCAGCGACGTGGCCCCTGCTGTGATCTCGTTCATCACAGCGATCGTTCCGGACCCTATTTTTATCGTCGGCGTCCCGCTGGCATCGCTATATCGCTGAGTGTGGCACCTTTTTTTAGCGATTTAGCGGTACAAAAGTACCGCTAAAGTCGTTAAGGAGATCGCTAACCGCGATAGCGTCCTTAACGATATCGCTAAATGTGGCCGACACTAGCGATATAGAAACAATCCCGCTAGCGATCTCATTAGTATGCGACGCTAACGAGATCGCTAGCGGGATTGTGTAGTGTGGCAGTACCTTAAGACTCCTCTTGCCTATCTCAGGTACTGCAACTGATAAAGTGAATAGGAGCTACATGGCAGCACTCAACAATAGACACTACAGAATATATGGAGACATGCTGCTCTGACTCCGCACACTTTTTATAGAGAACTATCAATGACACTTCAAACAGCTGATTGATAGGAGTTGCGTGGTTTTGAATCCACACCCATTTGATATTAATGACCAGTCCTAAAGATTCGTTGTGAATATTGAAGCACCTCTTGCCACTTATTTTAAAGTTTCTTTTCAATTTTTTTTTTAGTTTTTAAACCTTATAACAATGTAGGATATCATGTTCAACCAACAGAAATTACATTGCAAAATCAACCACAAAGGAAATCTATTTATAAATCCATTAAAAGAAAAATTGCAAACATATCATCAAATCAAGGTTAATTTCCCCAAAGCATACATTTAGGTGGATAAATGTGTGGAATATAGACTGTATACTAAGTAATATTAACATGTTGAATTGAAAAAAAAGTAATTGAAATTTTAACATTCTTGCTTTTCCATACATAATGAAATGGAAAAAAATGATCAGCTGGGAAACAATTACAAGAAGGAGGCAAAGTGGCACAAAGAATATGGAAATTAAAGTTATTGAAAAGGAAAGACTAAGGTACAAATTAAATGAAGATACACGCTTTAGCATTGTAAAGGAAACATGCTTTGCGTCACTATTTAATATTTCTTTGAAATTCTGCTATTATCCGTAAGGCAAAAAAAGATCTTAACAGATACTTAGATGTATACAAAGTTATTCTGTGTCAGTCAAATGTGAATGCTAGATGCACAGTGGATGCAAAGTAAGGATGTGATGTAAATAAGGAAAAATGATAATTTATCATGTCGTGTTCTCTTCTTTTCTGGAATAAAAAGTTGGACATTTGTGACCTTTTAATGTTCTGTGCTTTTTCAGTCAATTTTCAAAGGTAATAAGAAATTTGAAGGTCTTTCCTTCTGAAGAAAAACTTTTCAGGTTGATGGTTCGGGTGAAAATAGCAAAGTGAGGCATACTCACCTATTTTCTTCCCCATGTATCCAGCACAGATTGCTCCAATGATCTGAGCTTTGATTAGAAGCCTTGACTCCACTGTTCTTTGGCTGACTGATGGGACATTTGATTGTCCCCAGCAGTCAGATGACTAAATCATTGTATCATTGCATGGTTATCTGGTTATGATCCATTTTAGACACTGACGCAGCAAATTTCAGGACTCAGCAGTCACATGACACATCATGTGGAACCAACGCAGACCACAAGAGCCAAGTTTGCTGGAATGACAGAAGTGATGTCAGGTGATTTGAGCATGATCTAACAAGTTTGCTAACTCTGGTGACCTGGATATTCTCATGACAACATCGGGTCACCATGGCAATGATCGGTCTTTCACTATAACATTGTGGGAGTGCCGATCGGAGTGCAGAAGGGGCTTCTTCGGTCTGCTTGCCTGCTAAATACTTTGATTGATATAAATCACAGTACTTAGGGGGTTAAAGTGCTAGGAGCAGAGTCGGAGTGCTGGGTGTCAGCTGTCAGAATCTGCTGACACATGGTGGCAATCGCGTGCGCGCAGCCTCTGTGCATGCAATATCGCCATGACCTATCTATATGTTATAGGTCAGTAAGTTTCAGCCCACCATGTAATATGGATAAGTCCAATGTCGGGAAGGGGGTAAGTCACCCCCTTTAACCAAGTATATATTTACTCTTCTGTTTAGGTACATTTAGGGGCCAGTGAGGGAGAGTCCTAGGTGAGCAAGGGCACCATTTGGACTTTTAGGACTTAAGGTTGCCAATCTCCACATCAAGGAAGGGACTCCTTTATTAGGGATTCTAGAGGATGAGTAATAGTTAACCTATCCTTAATATTTCCCCTTCTCTTCACCCCTTCTAAAACAATAAGGGTAATTATTTTTGTTTTTGGCAGTCTCTTTATCTTATTAATATTGCTGTGATTTTTGAACCTGTAATTACATTCCTCTTGTTGGTTGGCCTATGAACTTTGGCTGCTTTCTATTAAAGTCCCACCACAGTCCCTTATTTATGTTGGACTGCTCCTCCTGGTGAAAACATATATAAATGGTTTGCAGTAATAGGTTGTATCGTTTGGTATGGTACTTTAATTTTGTTCAAGTTGAGTACGGACTCCTAGGGTCATTAGGGTGAGCCGTCATTGAGCGGGGGCACCAATTTGCATTCAAGTAAGGGTGCCAACCTCCACTGGTAGGCAGAGTCTAATCACGGGACATTAGGGTGAACTAGATACACCCAGCCCCCCCTTCCTTTTTCTTGTGCTAGTCAGCTGTAGGTCAGCTAACATTATGTTGTCTGGTAGGCGTTACATGTGTTTTGTTGGTCGTTAATAACTATTCTAATAAAAGTTAATTTTTAATGGTCTTTTGTTGAGCACTTTCTTAACTAATCTCGTAAATCTAAATATTACATACTCTTAACATACAGTATATGTTCACTATGGAAAAAAAAATTAATGTGCCCAAAGATTAATTCGATAAACTGAATTAAAAGCAGCGGAAAATCTGGGTAACAGTATTTATTTTATTCAATCGTCTCCATATTATTCAATGAGGTTGTGCACAAATCCGATTTTTTCGTCAGACTGAGTAAGGAGAGGGAAAAAAATCGCAGCATGCACAATTTGCCTCTGATAATGGATGAATTAATCTATCTTATTTGTCTATAACTATAGATGGATAAGTCTTTACAAAATGCAGTTGTACAGAAGCGTGACACCAAGTGGTTGTAAATGCAGACCAATTTTTCACTCAAAAATAATATAAAAAACAATTTTGGTACTAAAGGCATATTAGGCTTTTTTTACTAGTTAGATACTAGGTTGGCGACCTAATAAGAAAAAGTTTACTGAAATGATAGTGACAGTTGAACTTATCAAACAATAGTTTATTTTATGTAATTGTTAAAATTATGTTATTAAAAATGTTGGTGGGGAACTTTAATAGAAACAATACAGACTTCATCAGATATTTGTATGAAAATGGTAAAACATTAGGAAAATAGATAAATTACATTTTGAAGGTAGTATAACATCTGTTGTACTCTCATATTTACCATATTGTCAGAATAAGAAGAATATACAAACAAGGAGTTACACTCTGCTGCTAAAGATAGCAAGGAATTATGGAAAACACATAGAAATAGGGCTGTTTATTGAGTTTAACCCCTTCGCGACCCAGCCTGTTTTCACCTTTCTGACTCAGTCAGTTTTTACAATTCTGACCACTGTCCCTTTATGAGGTAATACCTCTGGAAAGCTTCAACGCATCCCACTGATTCTGAGAGCATTTTATCAAGACATATTGTACTTTATGATAGCAGTAAAGTTTCTTCGATATGACTTGGATTTTATTCTGAAAAAAAATGGAAATTTGGCACAAATTTTGAAAATTTTGCAATTTTCCAAATTTTAATTTTTATGTCCTTAAATCAGAGAGTCATATCGCACAAAATAGTTAATTCATAATATTTTCCACATGTCTACTTTACATCATCACAATTTTGGAACCAAATTTTTTTTTGTTAGGAAGTTATAAGGGTTAAAAGTTGATCAGCAATTTCTCACTTTTTCAACAAATTTTACAAAATCATTTTTTTTAGAGACCACATCACATTTGAAGTGACTTTGAGGAGTCTATATGATAGAAAATACCCAAAAGTGACACCATTCTAAAGACTGCTCCCCTCATGGTACTCAAAACCAAATTCAAGAACTTTATTAACCCTTCAGGTGCTTCACAGAAATTTTTGGAATGTTTTAAAGAAATGAACATTTAACTTTTTTTCACTAAAAATTTAATTCAGATAAAATTTGTTTTATTTTACCAATGGTAACAGGAGAAATTGGACCCCAAAAGTTGTTGTACAATTTTTCCTTTGTCCTGAGTATGCAGATACCCCATATATGGGGATAAACCATTGTTTGGGCCCATGGCAGAGTTCGGAAGGGAAGGAGCGCCATTTGACTTTGCAATGCTAAATTGGCTAGAATTGGGATCAGAAGCCAAGTCGGGTTTGAAGAGCCCCTGATGTGCCTAAACAGTGGAAACCCCCCAATTCTAACTCCAACACTAACCTCAACACTCCCGTAAACCTAATCCCAACCCTAACCCTAATTCCAAATCTAACCCTAATTCCAACCCTAACCATAATTCCAACCCTAACACTAATTCCAAACCTAACACTTATCCCAACCCTAATCCTAACCCTAACCCTAACTTTAGCCCCAACCGCAACCCTGACCCCAACCTGTAATGATTTGGTAACTGAGGAGGACAGGAGCAAAACAGCAACGCAGCCGAACACCTGAGAGGTTGGAAACTGATGGGTTGCAGATCCCTAAACTAACCGCACAACTAGAAACAGCCTTGGAGCGTACCTACGGTGGCCTAGACGCCTCGGCACAGCCGGAGAGCTAGCTACACCTAAAGAAAGAAACAGGAAAGCAAACTGCCCCGGAGTAGAGCCCCAAAGGAATAGGCAGCCCCCAAACATATAATGGCTGTTAGACAAGACGAAACACAGACCCAGGCAGAAAATAGAGGGAGTAAACGCTGGGCCCAAACACTGCCTAAATAGGACAGGACAGAATACTATCTGCAACCCAGCAAAACCCTAGCAAAACTTCCAACACTTCTGATTTAAAAAATGCTGAGATCACACAATCTCACCACCCACTAAATCAGATCTCAGTGTGAACAAGGCAAACCTGCAGCCACTCAAAAAGCAGGGCAAGAGCAATTGAGCAAATAACAGTGGCTACTGAAAAACAGAGAGCAGCACAGGCCCCAGGAGGGGACCCGGCTAACCTCCACAAAGGTGCAGACAAAAATGGAAATAGCAAACACAATAGAAACAAGCAGAAAATATCTTATCTGAAGGTAGCAGACGAAGGCAAGACACCAGCACACTTGCAAATGAACCAGGAAACAACAATTGATCACTGGTGAGGATCATGGAAAGGCAGCTCCCTTATATCAGCCCAGTAAGTGACTCCTGATTGCCAGTCATCGCTAGCAGGTGAGGACCTGTCATTAGATACAGCTTCAGTACCGTCAGCAACCACCAGAGGGAGCCTCAGCTCAGAAATTGTCTCCAACACGTTCACAACAGTACCCACCCTTGAGGAGCGGTCACCGAACCCTCACCTGCGCCACCAGAATGAGCTCGGTGATCGGCACGAACCAGTTTCTCTGCATGAATGTCAGAAGCAAACACCAAAGAATTGTACTCGTGACCGTAACTTCTCCACTTAACCTAGTACTGAAATCTCAGTCTAGCGAAACAAGAATCCAATATCTTCTCCACTTCATACTCCAGATTGCCCTCAACCAAAACAGGCTCAGGAAGCGCAGACATAGGAACCACTGGCTCGACAAACCTTTTCAATAAAGATTTGTGGAAGACGTTATGAATCTTAAACGTCCCTGGAATAGCCAAGCGAAAAGAAACTGGATTAAGGACTTTCAAGATCCTATAAGGTCCAATGAACCTTGGCTTAAACTTAGGAGACGCAACCTTCATAGGGATATTCTTTGAGGATAACCAAACCAAGTCACCCATTTTAAACCGAGGACCATCAGTCCTATGTCGGTTGGCAAACCATTGGGCCTTTTCCTGAGGGAGAGACAACTTATCCACTACTTGATCCCAAATGTGCTGCATTTTCTCTACCACAGAGTCAACACCTGGACAGACAGGAGCCTCCACCTGCCCCAAAGAAAATCGAGGATGAAACCCAGAATTGCAGAAGAAAGGGGACATCAGAGTGGCAGAACTGACCCTATTATTAAGAGCGAATTCAGCCAGGGGCAAAAAAGAGACCCAGTCATCCTGATCCGCAGACATAAAACATCTCAAACAAGTCTCCAAGGTCTGGTTTGCTCTTTCAGTCTGCCCATTGGTCTGAGGATGAAACGCAGAGGAGAAAGACAGCTGAACTCCCAGTTTAAAACAGAATGTCCTCCAAAATCCGGAAACAAACTGGACTCCTCTGTCAGACACAATGTTCTCCGGAATGCCATACAAACAAACCACATGCTGAAAAAACATGGGTACCAACTCGGAAGAAGATGGCAACTTAGGCAGTGGTACAAGATGAATCATCTTGGAGAATCTATCACAGATCACCCAAATGACAGTCATTCTCTGAGAGACAGGGAGGTCGGAGAAAAAATCCATAGAGATATGGGTCCATGGCCTCCTGGGCACCGGCAGTGGCATCAACAATCCACTAGAGTGAGAATAGGGCTTGGAACGAGAACAAGTCCCACAGGACTGCACAAAATTCCTGACATCGCGAGATAAAGTGGGCCACCAAAATGACCAACTCACCAAATCTCCAGTACCAAAAATACCAGGATGACCAGCCAATGCAGAGCAATGAACTTCAGACATAACTTTTTCTCTCCATTGGTCTGGGACATACAATTCCCCCATAGGGCAATGCTCAGGTTTATTCCCCTGAAATTGCTCTAGGGCCAGTCTCAAATCGCGTGAGATAGCGTAAAGAACGACACTCTCCTTCAGAATGGCAGTAGGCTCAGCCACATCAATAGTGTCCACAAAGAAACTCCTAGAGAGGGCATCCGCCTTAGCATTCTTAGTACCCGGGAGGAAGGAGACCACAAAGTTAAAACGTGTGAAAAATAAGGCCCACCTGGCCTGTCTTGGATTCAATTGGTTGATTCGAGATAGATCAAGTTTTTGTGATCAGTGAGGACCACAGCTTGACGTTTGGCTCCCTTCAACCAATGTCTCCACTCTTCAAACGCCCACGTCATAGTCAACAATTCCCGATTACCCACATCATAATTACGTTCAGCTGGGGAAAACTTTCGGGAGTGGAAGGCACAAGGGCTAATTTAAGAGGTTACAGGATTTCTTTGGAACAAAACGGCTCCTGCACCAATCTCAGACACATCTATCTCCACCTGAAATGGTAGAGAAACATCAGGTTGCAGTAGAACAGGAGCAGAAGTGAATCTGCACTTTAGCTTCTGAAACGCAGAAACTGCCTCAGGAGACGAATTTACAACATCAGAACCCTTTTTGGTTAAATCAGTCAGTGGTTTCACAATACCAGAGAAATTACTTTTAAATTTACTGTAGAAATTAGCAAAACCCAAAAATCTCTGAAGAGCCTTCAATGAAGTGGGCTGAACCAAATCACAAATGGCCTGAACCTTGACCGGGTCCATTTCAATAGCAGACGTGGACAAAATGAATCCCATAAATGAAACTTCCATACTCCAAAGAGACATTTTGATTCCACATGAGAATCCCAGTCGTTGGAAAATATCAAAATATTGTCCAAATAAACGATCAAAACCTTATCCACCAAGTCCCGGAAAATATCGTTCATGAAAGACTGGAAGACGGAAGGGGCATTAGGGAGCCCAAAAGGCATCACTAGGTGCTCAAAATGCCCCTCAGGGGTATTAAACGCCTTGTTCCATTCATCTTCGTGCTTGATGCAAATAAGATTATACGCCCCCTTAAGGTCAAGCTTGGTAAACCAACTGGCACCTTTTACTCTGGAAAACAAATCAGAAATCAGGGGTAACGGATATTGATATTTAACCGTGATCTTATTAATGAAACGATAGTCGATACATGGCCTCAATGAACCATCCTTCTTGGCCACAAAGAAAAATCCGGCGCCCAAGGGTGAAGAGGATGGTCTGATATGACCCTTTTCCAAAGACTCTTTGATATATGATCGCATAGCCTCATGCTTGGTTACAGATAAATTGAAGAGCCGACCCTTGGGAAATTTACAACCAGGTACCAACTCCATCGCACAATCATAACTCCTATGTGGAGGCAAGGATGCAGATTTACTCTCACTAAACACATCAGAAAAATCAGCCAAATAGTCGGGGACATCCTCCGACTGGGGAGAGGTAGAAAAAACAGGACTCTCACTACGAACACATTGACAACACCAACTGGTCACAGACACAGACTTCCAATCCAAAACAGGATTATGAGTCTGTAACCAAGGAAAACCCAGTACAATAATGTCATGTAAATTATGTAACACCAAAAATTTGCAATTCTCTTGATGGTCCGGGTCAACTCGCACTATCACCTGGGTCGAAAACTGGGGTTTATTCTCCGCCAAAGGGGTAGAATCAATACCCAGCAAAGGAATAGACTTCCGCAGGGGTATCATTCGAAAACCACAATGTTTGGCAAAATCAAAATCCATCAGGTTTATGACTGCTCCTGAATCAACAAAAGCCTGAGCCGAAAATGTGGACATGGAGCAAATCAAGGTAACAGTCAAAAGAAATTTAGTCTGAGCACTACCCAAAACAACTGAGAGTGCAAAACATCTTCCCCGCTTGGGGCAGACGGAAATAGCATGAGAAGCGTCTCCACAGTAGAAGCACAACTTATTACGCTTACTAAACTCATGACGCTGAGCCCCAGAAGCAACTCCATCACACTGCATGGGCTCAGGGGCTGGCTCGCAAGGTGTCACCACCTCTCGCATATTTCTACGCTCACGTAGACGTCTGTCAATTTGAATGGCCAATGCCATAGAGTCATTGAGCCCAGAGGCAAAAGGAAATCCCACCATAATGTCCTTTACAGTCTCTGCTAGACCCTTCCGAAAAAGAGCTGCCAGGGCATCGTCATTCCATTTAGTAAGGACTGCCCACTTTGGAATTTCTGACAGTATAGTTCTGCAGATTCCTGACCCTGTTTCAATGCCAATAAGGTTTTCTCAGCTTGATCAGTAACATTAGGTTCATCAGACAACAACCCCAGAGACTGAAAAACACATCAACATCAGTCAAGACAGGATCCCCAATTGTCATGGAAAAGGCCCAATCCTGAGGGTCGCCAAGCAACAGGGAGATGACAATTTGAACCTGTTGTGTAGTGTTCCCTGAGGACGTAGGCCTCAAGGCAAAAAACAACTTACAGTTATTCTTAAAATTCAAAAATTTAGAGCGATCCCCAAAAAATAACTCTGTAGTAGGAATCCTAGGCTCAACAGCAGGCATCCGAGTAAGATAGATTGCCATACTCCGAACTTCAGCAGCAAGCTGCTCCACACGCTCGGACAAATGCTTGATTTCCTTTGAGAAAAAATTCCTCCTCAGCCCCCAGAGAAAAAGAGGGAAAAATGTATATAAAAAAAATTCTGAGAACTTTTTTTTGACAACTTTTTTTTTCTGACAACTTTTTTTTTTTACTATTTTTCCCTTCTGTTGAGTACCATAGAATTTTCAGTAAGGCCGGTGATTCTGTTATGATTTGGTAACTGAGGAGGACAGTAGCAAAACAGCAAGGCAGCCGAACACCTGAGAGGTTGGAAACTTATGGGTTGCAGATCCCTAAACTTACCGCACAACTAGAAGCAGACATGGAGCATAGCTACAGTGATCCTAGACGCCTCGGCACAGCCGGAGAGCTAGCTACACCTAAAGAAAGAAACAGGAAAGCTAACTGCCCCGGAGTAGAGCCCCAAATGAATAGGCAGCCCCCAAACATATAATGGTGGCTAGACAAAACGAAATACAGATGCAGGCAGAAAATAGAGGGAGCAAACACTGGGGACAAATACTGCCTAAATAGGACAGGACAAAATACTATCTGCAACCCAGCAAAACCCTAGCAAAACTTCCAACACTTCTGATTTCAAAAATGATGAGATCACACGATCTCGCCACCCACTAAATCAGATCTTAGTGTGAACAAGGCTAACCCGCAGCCACTCAAAAAGCAGGGCAAGAGCAATTGAACAAATAACAGTGGCTACTGAAAAACAGAGAGTAGCACAGGCCCCAGGAGGGGACCCGGCTAACCTCCACAAAGGTGCAGACAAAAATGGAAATAGCAAACACAATAGAAATAATCAGAAAATATCTTATCTGAAGGCAACAGATGAAGGCAAGACATCAGCAGACTTCCAAATGAACCAGGAAACAACAATTGATCACTGGTGAGGATCATGGGAAGGCAGCTCCCTTATATCAGCCCAGTCAGTGACTCTTGATTGCCAGTCATCGCTGGCAGGTGAGGAGGACCTGTCATTAGATACAGCTTCATTACCATCAGCAACCACCAGAGGGAGCCTCAGCCCAGAAATTGTCTCCAACACGTTTACAACACCAACCCTAATGAGAAAATAGAAATAAATACATTTTTTTATTTTATTATTTTTCCCTAACTAAAGGGGTGATAAAGGGAGGTTTGATTTACTATTTATACCTGGTTTTTATGGCGGGTTTTTATGTTTGGCTGCTGTCACACATTAAAAGACGCTTTTTTTTGCAAAAAATAGTTTTTGCATCACCACATTTTGAGAGCTATAATTTTTCCATATTTTGGCCCACAGAGTCATGTGAGGTCTTGTTTTTTTGCGGGATGTGTTGACACTTTTATTGGTACCATTTTTGGGCACATGACATTTATTGATCGCTTTTATTCTGATTTTTGTGAGGCAGAATGAACAAAAACCAGCAATTCATGGATTTATTTATTTATACAATTTCAAGTGTGGTAAAATTGATAAGCAGTTTTATTCTTTGGGTCAGTACGATTATGGAGATACCTCATTTATGTTTTGGTGCTTTTATACAATAAAAACTATTTTATAGAAAAAAATAATTATTTTTGCATCGCTTTATTCTGAGAGCTGTAACTTTTAAATTTTTCTGCTGATGACATGGTATGGCAGCTTGTGTTTTGCGGGACAAGATGGCATTTTCAGTGGTACCATGATTATTTATATCCGTATTTTTGATCGCATGTTATTCCACTTTTTGTTCGGCGGTATGATGATAAAGCATTCCTTTTTTGCCTTGTTTAATTTTTTTAATGCTGTTCTCTAAAGGGGATAGCTAGAAGTACATTTTTATAGCTTGGGTCTTTACAGACTCAGTGATACAAAATATGTAAACTTTTATTTTGTTTATTTACATAAATTTGTTTATTGGTAAAATATTTTTTTATTTTTATTTCTTTACTTGGGGATTTTTTTTATATTTTTACACATTCTATTTTTTTTTTACTTTATTATATTGACCCAGGATGGGACATCACTGTATTACATCAGATCGCTGATGTGAAACTTTGCACAGCACTGTATCAGATCAGAGATCTGACAGGCAGTGTAGGAGGCTTGCCAGCACCTGCTCTATGCAGTTGCTGACAAGCCACCTCACTGAAGGACGCAGAAGGCCCCCACAGCCATCTTGGAGCTGGGGGTGTCCATGGAGACCACCGGAACAATGTGATCGCATTGCATTGTACCGGTGGGAGCACACAGGGAGCCCCTTTCCTTCGCGATTCTTCTCTATGCCGCTGTCAGTACTGCATCATATAGGTTAAATGCTCACGATCTGTGCTAGCACCGATCGTGCGCGTTGCTTTGGGGTGTCAGCTGGCACATACAGCAGACACCCGCATCCGATCATCGCGGCGCTCAGCGCGAGGTCGCGATGATCACACCGCTATACTAGTACTGCTCTGGATGGAAATGTAATTCCCGCAGAGCGGTACTAGTATGGCATAAGGTCGGGAAGGTGTTTATTGTGCCTATTAGTTTTGCAACATTAGTTTATCATGACTCACAAACCCATAATACTAGGCCTGTCATAGCCTAAATAGATAAATATTTGCTGTTGATAAATCTAGTAAAGGCTAAAGTTAAAGCCAAAGATACCCAATATTATTTCCTACCATTTTCTACAAAGCCACTATTTTATATGCTAAAATATTGGCTTTCAATAGAGGATGCTAAAACAACCAAACTCTAAATATTCCCTTGACAACATATATTATAAAACAAATATTTATCTAAATCCGGGGTGGATTTATCATTGGTGCAACCTGTGCAGCCGCTCAGGGACCCAAGATGTAAGGGGACCCAATTCTACCTCCAAAGCAGGTGCAATTCTGCATTTTTAGGAGCTCTAGAGCTGAAAAGGGCCCATGTATTATTCTTGCACAGGGGCACTTTTTTGTCTGTGTCTGCCTGTGATCTATATATTATCTAAATGTTTGTACCACTAGGGCAGCCTTTGCCCCTTTATAGTTTTTAGAAACACATTCTAAAAGAAGTATGTAAAATCAAAGTATATGAGTAAAAGAAAAATAAAGCAGATTATCAATACTTCTCTCATCTTTAAGTCTAATGTTAGCTTTTCACATACAAATGCTATCTGTGTTTTTCATAGACATCACTTGGACCTGTGATAGTCTATATGCTTTTTCACATGACTGTCATTTTGCCGACCATGTGGTTTGTGCAAAATCACGGAAACGTCCTATATTGATCCGTGTCAAATTCAGCAATGAAAGTCTGAAATTCTCAAGTGCTAGATACTCGAATCAAACATGTCAGATGCTCGGACGTGCTTGACTCAAAAATCAAGCTTAATGGAAGTGTAGGTGAGACTAGCATTTTTCAGAAGGGTGGTCTCTCTTTCTCTCTCCTTCCCCAGAAGTCCACAGCTCACAAAGAGTCTGGCTGACAGAGGAGTCCCTGCGCTTCCAGCAGGGTAATGCATCGCTTCAGTGCCGTGCACTGTTCAAATTATTCAAATGAGCATCTTACAGGGACCCAAGCACTCGAACACCCCACTATACTCAGCACTGCCCAATGTGCGATCGAGTATCGAGCAGTGACTAGCATGCCAGACTATTACTACTTAAATCAGATGCCATCTGAGTGCTGTCCGTTTTAAACTGATTAATTTAGAGATAGGAGAAGTTTTATGTGTGTTTTTAAATGTTTTTGATCTGTGTATCCTGTTTTGTATTTTTTTGTGCAATTAACTTGCTTTATAGAGTAGAATTTTGATAATATTTGCTGTTGTGTACATGTTTCTTTGTATGTAAATATTTTTCCATTGTTTGTATTTATACACTGAAACACATCTGTTTTAGTGGTGGTACCCATCCCCAATTTTGTATGCTTTTTTAAAACTTATTAGTGGGAATGTTTGCATACCGTTTCATTATCATTGATAGCACATTTCCGTTTACATGAAATAAAGTGCTGCTAACATAAAGTTTAATATCAAAATAAAGGATGGATCAAACAACAACCAAGTCTTTCTTGCACAACAAGTCTTACTTGTTACAATCTCTTTGTATACAGTTTCTGGGCACTGTATACTTAACAGCTACACATTTCATTCTTGGTGGCTCTCTACACTTGAATATTGCAGAACATAATATTTAATAGAGATGAGACAATCAATCTGCTGAGGATCGATTTTAAGTCAAATTTCCTCGGTCACCACGAATTTACACAGTTTATAATTTGATTTGCAAGGATTAAAAAAAAAATACACAGCGCCATTTCACATATTGCTGAAGCCTCAGAGAGCCGGCTAATAACTTCAGGCATGGCAATCTAGACTGTCCCATATCACACAACATGGTCTAGTGCAGCCAATCAGTGTGACTTTCACAAAGATTCTAAAAAAAGAAAGCCAACAGTGCAGCATCATTTTTTGATTTTACAGCTTAGGGATAGGAGGTCAAAGCGCACAGCTTATTCCACATCAGTATTCAAAAAAGCCTAATCTGACTGTGATGTACTACTGCAGTGCAGAATTGCAGTCAAGATGGGATTGAAAGTCTCAATTTCTGAATAATAATTAAATATTGAAATGATATCGGAATGTTTTGTACCTGCATATTCACTGCATATACTGTTTTAACCCGGGAATAGGTGAAGGAGGATTCATATTATATAATATGTGTGTACAACATTCTTTTCTTGGGGATGAAGTTATAATATACGTACTTTAATTGTTAAAGAGTTTGATAGATAGCGTTCGGTTCCTCAGTTAGTGCAACCACACCCATTAGCAATGAAAATGTGGTATAAATAGATTACAATAAAACTATTTTATTATACACCTGATGAAGGCCTATGTAGCCGAAACGCGTTATGTTTTCTTTTTAAATGTTTTAAAATATTTTATTGTCTTTAAAAAAAATTGCATTTTAGTTAGTCAATAAAATATCATCTGATTCAACATCAGAGATACTTAGTTCTTTGGCTATATAACAGTATGATTGTGAATTGACTGAATAGTCATATACTGCAGCAAAAGCTAATTTTGAATAGCTAATTTTTTTTTTCACACATGGCAAAAAAGAGGGCAGTTTAATACCCCTCTGTTCTAATGTTGCTATTAAATTAAAATCCTGAAAACAATGCTTGTTTGTAGGGTTGAGCATTCCGATACTGCAAATATCGGGTATCG
>VIAB01048207.1:0-16982 GCA_009801035.1 Oophaga pumilio | reverse complement strand
TAACTGGAGTCAGGGAGAACAAGGACTTTTAGCAAGGCCAAGCTAGAAGGACTTCGTTCTTGCCAGCATCAGAGACAGAAAAGACTCTACCACAATGTCAGCCGGGCGTAGCTGCTACAGTAGGAGTTAAACCTAACTTCACGCAGGTTAGGACTCATATACACTTCAAGGAGAAAGGAGGCCTTAAACCTGCTCAGCAATCCCCTGAATGTGCATTCTCCAACCTGACCAGCTTCCCGGGACATACCTGCCAACAACATCAGTAAAGGTATGGAAAGAGACTGAATTGTGTGTGACTGACTTATTATCTACAACACCATTGATTCGGAGGGAACTGTCCCACCTGTGTGGGACTTAACATCAAGCTGCCCAATAACATCCCCTCGGAAGATCCATATTGCAGCGCTGGTCTATCTGATCAGAAACCACAGGTGGCGTCACGAACAAATCTTTATAATCCCCTGTAAATATCCCCCATTGCATGACCGCCCAGGGCCACGGACCGAGCTCTGCTGCCAGTGACATCCCCCATAGACTTCCATGGGCTCGGTGCCGAGTGACCCATAGCCCTGGTACCCACATGTGGTGCGCGTCAATAGTGCTAAATGAAAGGACCACCACACTTCTATGAAGGGTTAATGGACATACTGAAAAATGTTGCTCTCTTGGCTGATTGGCATAGAAGAATCACTGACCCTCTTACTAAGTAAACTCGTGTTCTCACCAACATAGTTATGCCCCCCAAATAATCTCCTCCTATAAAATAAACGTAAATCACATTTATATCTGCATCTAATCTAAAACTGACGACTTCTCATTTCAATGACAAGAAATTTCAGGGGTTCTGGGACTAATTTATGGTTATTTTTTTATTATGGGCCTAAGAAGTAACAGGCAGGTAGTTGTCAACAGAGGCAACTATCTGCCTGTTTTACCTGGTGCCGTCTGAGAGTGGTGTCGGACCGCTCCTGCAGGTGATTCTGCTGCACATGTCAACAGACCAGCTCTTCTTCCAGGCTCTGTCGAGGTGTCTGACAACTGGCTTCCTGCAGTTATTCAATGGTAGGCCAGCTGTCAATCAGTATGACATTGGTTGCTAGAGCGGAGCGGAAGAGAAATCGCTGCTCTGTTGACATGACGTCAGTAGAAGCCGTAGAATCGCCAGCAGGAGCGATCTTTGACTGTTCTGAGCCAACGAAGATTGTTGGCAGGCAGAAGATGCAGGTAGTTAGTTCTTAGACCCATAGTAAAAAAAATATAATTAGTCCCAGACAACCCCTTTCAGTTCAGTTTCATAGATCAGATATTCATGGTCCAAGCACAGACTGAAATATCAGAGCCTGCTGCAGGTCTTCTGACCCACACTCAACAGCCTCATATATGTGTGACGGACACACAGGTTGTGTCCAGGGAGTGTGACAGACACACACAAGATTGGGTCCAGGGAACAAACACTAGGGGAAGTGAGTGGGGAAGACAGCAGTAACTAAAAGAAGTGTATGGCTAAGCTCCATGCAAGGGAGATAGTGGTCAGACAAGACAGCTTCAATAGTAAACGCAGTAAACAAGGGCACAGACAAGAAGGGCAGTCAGAGGGCAAGCCAGAGATCAGAACCAGAGAAATAGCAGAGGTACAGAATCAGAGCGCAGACACAAAACGAGGGACAAGCCGGATCATACACAGGACAAGCACACGGGAACAAAAGGTATACACAGGTATAGCAAGGTTAGCTGCTCAGCCGAGGACAGAACTATCAGTGACAAAACCCCAACAGGAGAGCGGGTTAATATAGCCCTCCCCAGACCAAAAGGAGGTCAGCAAAGTTAACTCCATAGAGCCCAGGACGGGGAAAGTAATTCCTGTCCAGAACGGTGACAATATGCGCATGATACTTTTAAATTCAGAAGACTCATCAAAAGAAACGTTGCTGGCTGTACTTGGACCATGAACGTAGGACATGTAAAACCAACATAAGTTAGACCTAAAATAGAATATTCTACTAAACTCAACACTTTGGTATTAGGCTGGGGACAGGCAAATGTATGAAAAATTATCCAACTTTCATCCACAAAACTCAAGATGATTTTCACTTGTGTTTTCATCCATGTGAAATCTTTATGACATTTGTTTTATGCATGAAGATTTTAAAATGCACATGATCAAATACAGTTTCCTAGGTTAATTATGTCAATGTAAAAATCAGATGCAATACAGATGTTTTGAGAGGGATCTGATTTTTTTTGTGCACCCATAGCCTTGAGTGGGCTAGTCTTATCTGGGACTAGAAAGAAAATAATGCATGCTAAAGACTTTTTCTGCCTACTCTTCCATAAAGGCCACCTCTATGGAGTGTACGACTTATTGTGGTCGTATGGACAGATACTTCAGTGCCTGTGTGGGAACTCCGCCCTCTCCGATCAATGCCCTCCTTGCCCAGGCTGCAAGTTTTGTTGGCGGCCCTCTCTTGGCAGGTTTGTTGTCGTGCCATGTTATTTCCATTTTAATGATAATGGACTTGATGGTGCTCCATGGGGATCATCAGAGGTTGGGATATTTTCTTTTTTTTTTTATAATCCAATCCTGACTTTAACTTCTCAACAACTTTGTTTCTGACATTTTTGGAGATCTCCATGGTCTTCATGGTGTTTGGTTAGTGGTGCCTTTTGCTTTATTTTGCTTTATGTTGTTGCAGTATCTTTGGCCTTTCAGAAAAGGTGTGTATATACTGACAGATGATGTGACACTTAGATTGCACATAAGTGGACTTCCTGTCACTAAGCATGGGACTTATGAACGTATTGTAGTTGCTTACACCAGAAATTTTTAGGGGCTTCATAGCAAAAGGGGTGAATACCTATGCACATGTCAATTTTTATTTAATCCCATAAATTTAACTTATGCCTATATTTTTCTCACTTCTCCAACTTAGACTATTTGGTACTGATGCATCACAATCGGATTACAAAAATATTTAAACCGGTTGTAATGTAACAAAATTAGTTAAATGGCAAGGGAGGGGGTGAATACTTTTGTAAGCCACTGTACACACAGAAAATCCTGCATGATTTAAAGGAAATCTGTTTATATTAGCCATTGGACCATCAAGCGTACTGCTTCTATTTATATTGATATTTCCACATACAGTACAGACCAAAAGTTTGGACACACCTTCTCATTCAACGATTTTTCTGTATTTTCATGACTGTGAAAATTGTAGAATCACACTGAAGGCATCAAAACTATGATTTAACACATGTGGAATTATACATTACACTTTACAAAAAAGTGTAAAACAAATGAAAAAATGTCTTATATTCTAGGTTCTTCGAAGTAGCCACCTTTTGCTTTGATTACTGCTTTGCACGCAGAAAAGGTGAACGGATGGACTCTACATGCCTGGTTCCCACCGTGAAGCATGGAGGAGGTGGTGTGATGATGTGGGGATGCTTTGCTGGTGACACTATTGGGGATTTATTCAAAATTGAAGGCATACTGATCCAGCATGGCTACCACAGCATCTTGCAGCGGCATGCTATTCCATCCGGTTTGCGTTTAGTCGGATCATCATTTATTTTTCAACAGGGCAATGACCCCAAACACACCTCCAGACTGTGTAAGGGCTATTTGACCAAGAAGGAGAGTGATGGGGTGCTACGCCAGATGACCTGGTCTCCACAGTCACCAGACCTGAACCCCATCGAGATGGTTTGGGGTGAGCTGGACCGCTCACTGCTTCAATTTTGAATAATCCCCAACAGTGTCACCAGCAAAGCACCCCCACACCATCACACCACCTCCTCCATGCTTCACGGTGGGAACCAGGCATGTAGAGTCCATCTATTCACCTTTTCTGCGTGCAAAGCAGTAATCAAAGCAAAAGGTGGCTACTTTGAAGAACCTAGAATATAAGACATATTTTCAGTTATTTCACACTTTTTTGTAAAGTGTAATGTATAATTCCACATGTGTTAATTCATAGTTTTGATGCCTTCAGTGTGATTCTAGAATTTTCATAGTCATGAAAATACAGAAGAATCTTTGAATGAGAAGGTCTGTCCAAACTTTTGGTCTGTACTGTATATAGAAACCAGTTTGTGTTGAACCCATAGGAAATACACATAATAGGTAATATAAATGCTACCTACAATGTACATTCAGAGGTGGACTCAATAATAAATGGTTTATTCTGAAGATGGATCACACAAAGCAATAATTTGGATGGTTAGTGGTCGATGTATATGTAATAGCATCTGGCATGAAAGCATTAGATGGCATTACAAGTTAAGACGTATCCGTGCAGAATATTGAGATAGTGTAACAACATTTAGGCTTTGCTCACCTCTGTATTGAAGGTTTTTTTAAAGGGAATCTGTCACCCCATTTTGGCTTTATCAGATAAAGATATGACTGAATATTGCGTCCCATAAGTAACCTATCGGTATGTATCATATATCCTGATTCCCCCGTTTTCATGCCAAAATATCTTTGTAAACTTGTAAGCAGTGTGCTTTGCCCAACAGTGGGCAAAGCATAAAATCATTACAGCGCATGCGCAACTATTGTCCTTCACTTTCCTTGCCCCTGAAGTCGTCCAAGGCAAGCAGTCATTTCCGGGGCAATGAAAGAGTTGTGCATGCGATGCAATGATTTTACGCTTTGCCCACTGTTGGGCAAAGCACACTGCGCACGCGCTGGGGGGGAATTTGAAAAGCGAAATTGCGGGAAGCCGAACGCCATCTGTGCGATTCACAGACGGCCATACGCAAGAGATGCCGAGGAGCGGTGGGGGGGAGAAGAGAGAAAACGCCGTCCTCCAGACCGGACCGCCCTGATTAGCATACCAGAATACGAAGCTTACAAAGGTATTTTGGCATCAAAACGGGGGTATCAGGATTTGTGATAGATACCGATAGGTTACATATGGGACGCACTATTCAGTCATATCTTTATCTGATATAGCCAAAATGGGGTGACAGATTCCCTTTAAGCTCTGTTGCAGATTCCATCTTTTTTATGATGAACTTAAGGACATAATAACAGAAACCTGTCTGACAAAATTATAAGTCAATGGGATCTGTCTGTACTCAATGGTGTTTGCTTTGTGTCATGAATTTCTTAAACAGGATAAACCCAGTACCTTGATGTCTTCCAAGGCTAAGCTATAGAGTGATTTGTTTTCGTTATATCTGAAGGACACACATGACGATCGGTCAGACTTCATTGCTACGACCACTAGGAAACCAAATAAGAAAGCAAAATGTCATGGTCCAGATTTAGAATTTGATGGGAACCTGCCCTTGATTCATGCTGCCCAAACCATGCACAGCGTGAATCAGAGGATGGCTGCATGATTGTCTTTTTTTGAAACAATGCAGAATTTCAGTGAACTTTTTTTGAAAAACAAGCTTTTTACGTCCCCTCTCTAGGTGGTTGACAGTTCTCTGCCGAGTGTACATAAGAAGAAACCTGTCAGTCACCTACAGTGGGGCAGGGAGAAGCCAGGCAGGGACATACCAGACTAGCCAGGTCTATCACCACAGTCCATGGCAGGCTTTTCAAACAATTTTGTCTGAAATGTTGCAGTTTTTCAAAGAAGGACATTTCTGGCTGCAATCGTACAGCCCGGCTCTGATTCACACTGCCCATGGTTTGGGCAGCATGAATCTAGTGACAGGTTCCATTTAAGATAAAAAAGAACCGCTGGCTCCAACTAATATTTTATCTGCTCTATCATTTGAGTTAGGCCTAGTTTACTTGCGTGTATTTTATGTTCCATGTACAATGCCCACACATCTCCAGACATGAATTTAGAGCATCAGGGACACACATGAGGATATAAGTTCATTTCAAGAAACCTGCTGCCAGACAGGACATGGCGGTCCATATACCATGAAATACACTCATGTGAACCTTAGCCTAAGTAATAATTAGTACAAGACATCTTCATTGCACAGCTGCTGTTTGTATGGGAAGTGTTCGGTCGCCTAAATTTTTATGCTCACCAGAAAGCTCAGCTTATGTGCACACAGAGTTTTCAAAAACCTTGCACTTTTCCAGTAAAAACTTCTTCAGAATGCTTCATTTTTTGGCTATGTGAATATTGAGTTTTTAGAAACTCTCCCAGTCTATGTTCCAAAAAATCAGCATAAAGACCGCGCCACTTTGATTACCTGCCTAGCATCAACTAACCTGCCTGAAGGACCTGTGCTAATTAGCCAAAATATCTCTGGCAATCGGCAGGTCCCAGAGAGCAAAACTCGAGAGCACGTGGAGCCCAGATTCTGATGCGTCCACACATAAGCACGACCTATTTGGTATGATCTGACCGCACCGCCGCGCCTGCAGCCAGGCTATTTAAGGGCTAAGCCCTGCCCCAGCCATCTCAGTAATCGCATCACTGATGACGTCACCCGTGACCAATCAGGCGGTGCAGGTCACTGGATCAGCTGATACCAAATCACCAATCACAAACCGCCACGTCACGGGCATGCTCAGTGCAGGAAATCCTGGACTTAGGCTGTGGCAGCCCTGTTCCTTTCTGCAACCTATGCTTAAAGCTACTAGGAACAAAGGCCCTTGCAACAGCTTGTCCTTCTCTTGTATTGGCTAGGCATTGGGACCGACAGTGAAGCTAAGCAGCATCTGCCCCAGCTTGATTAGGATGGGAGACCACAGACTCCTCAAATCCTAGTTCCGATCCAGCCGTCGCCCGATGCCTAACATTATCCCCCCCTCTAACATCCCTCCCACCTGACGCTCATGTTCCTCAATGAGCCGGGGGGCAAGAATATGGTCCCTGGATTCCCAAGTGCGGTCTTCAGAATCACGATTTCTCCAATGTACCAGATAATACTTTTTTCCCTAAATTATCTTAGACCTCACAATCGCCTGTACCTCAAAATCATCACCCCTAGTGACAGAATCAAGTTGAGGTTCTGAGAATTTCGTCAGACGAACGGGTTTAAGGAGCGATACATGAAAAGTGTTGTGAATCTTCATGTGACGGGGCAACTGTAAACGGTACACTACGGGATTTACTTGGGCCAAGATTTTGAAAGGACCAATAAAATGGGGGCAAACTTAGCAGATTCCCCACGTCCTCTGATATTGTGAGCCGCGAGCCCGACCTTGTCGCCTGGGGCGAACACGGGGGCTGGACGGCGATGAGTGTCAGCCGACTGTCTCATCCGGTTTTTGGAGGCCAATAAAGCATCTTGCGTATGGTCCCAGACGTCCTGCGCCTCCATAGCCCAATCTCTGACTCCAGGCTCCCCAGAGCTAACTGGCATGGGGACCGGAACACGCGGGTGCTGACCATTATTCAGAAGAAAGGGAGTCTGACCTGTGGAATCCGCCACTGCATTATTTAGAGCGAACTCTGCCCAAGGAAGCAATGTCGCCCAATCATTATGGTTGGCAGAAACGAAATGGTGCAAGTATGTCACAAGCGTCTGGTTAGTGCGTTCCACCAGACCATTGGTCTCCGGGTGATAGGCAGTAGAGAGATTCAGTTCAATACTGAGCAAGTTACACAATTCACTCCAGAAACGAGAGGTGAACTGTGGACCTCGATCGCAGATAATCGTATCAGGCATTCCGTGAAGACGAAAAACGTGATGAATAAACAGTGATGCCAGAACCCGGGAAGAAGGAACCCTAGGCAAAGGTACCAGATGAACGATCTTAGAAAAGTGGTCAGAGACCACTCATATAGTCGTATTACCCCGGGACTTAGGTAACTCAACCACGAAATCCATCCCAATCAGCTCCCAAGGCCTATCCGCCACAGGTAACAGATGGAGAAGACCAGCCGGTCTCTGATGGGAGGCTTTATTTCTCTTACAGGAGATACACGCCTGGACATATTCTTTAACATCCTGGGGCAACCGAGGCCACCAATACGACCGTTGGAGAAACTCAGGGGTATGTTTGACTCCAAAATGACCTCCAATCTTAGAGGCATGTGCCCAAGAGAGCACCTTATTTTGTAAATTAGGAGGAACGAACGTCTTCCCGGGTGGAACCTGATCCAAGGTCACCGGTGCCACCGTCCACATACTCCCAGGAGGAACGATGAGTCTGGGCTCGTCATCATCCTCTGTCGTATCCATGGACCGAGATAAAGCGTCCACCCGAGGATTCTTTTCCTCTTTTAGAAAGTGGATGGAAAAATTTAATCGGGAAAAGAAGAGGGGCCACCGAGCCTGCCTCGGGTTAAGACGCTGCGCCGTCCGTAGATACGAGAGATTCTTATGATCGGAATATACCACGAAAGGGTGTTTAGCTCCTTCCAAGAGATATCTCAACTCAGAAAAAGCCAATTTTATGGCAAGTAATTCATTGTCCCCAATTGTGTAATTCCTCTCTGCTGGAGAAAAGGTCTTGGAGAAGAAAAAACATGGTCTTCTCCGACCCTGCCCATTCTTTTGGGAAAGAACCGCTCCTGCTCCAACCAAAGAGGCATCGACCTCCAGAAAAAATGGCTTGTCGACATCCGGAAGATGGAGGATGGGAGCTTTAGAAAAATTAAATTTAAGCTCCCGGAACGCCTCGGATGTCTTCTTAGACCAATTCTTGAGATTGGCACCTTTCTTGGTTAAAGCGGTCAAAGGGGCCACCATTGTGGAAAAATGAGGTATAAATTGCCGATAATAATTGATAAACCCCATGAAGCGCTGTACCGCCTTCAGAGAATGGAGCTCCTGCCAATACTGTACGGCTACCAACTTTTGTGGATCCATGGCCAAGCCCTTACAGGATACGATGTACCCCAGGAACGGTAAAGACTCCTGCTTGAACTGGCATTTCTCCAGCTTGCAGTACAGAGAATTTGCGCGCAAGCATTCAAAAACTCTGCGAACATCCTCTCTGTGTGTAGAGAGGTCCAGGGAAAATATCAGGATATCGTCAAGATATACTACCACAGAAGATAGCAAAAAATCCCAAAAGATATCATTGATGAAATCCTGAAAAACTGCGGGAGCATTACACAATCCGAAGGGCTTGACGAGGTACTCGTAGTGGCCATCACGAGTGTTAAATGCCGTCTTCCACTCATCGTCCTCACGGATTCGTATGAGGTTATATGCCCCTCGCAGGTCCAACTTTGTGAAAATTTTAGCCCCACGCAGTCTGTCAAATAATTCAAAGATCAGGGGTAGAGGATATTTATTTTTGATGGTGATTGCGTTTAATCCCCTGTAATCGATGCAGGGATGCAAATCACCCCCCTTCTTCTGCACAAAGAAAAACCCCGCTCCAGCAGGAGAGACTGATTTTCTGATAAACCCCTGAGCCAGGTTCTCCTTGATATAATCTGACATGGTCTTTGTCTCGGGGACAGACAGGGGATAGACCCTACCGCAAGGAGGCTCTGAACCGGGGATCAAATCAATAGAACAGTCATACGGTCGGTGAGAAGGCAAAGTCTCTGCAGCCTTTTTAGAAAAGACATCCACAAAGCTCCAAGACTGCTCTGGAAGCGCAGCCAGGCCGACCGGTGGTTCTAAAGCTACCTTCTGGGTTGATTCCACCATACACTGAGAAGCACACTTCTCACCCCAGGAATAAACTGCCCTCGTGTTCCAGTTAATGTGTGGGTTGTGACAATGTAGCCATGGAAAACCCAATAGCACCTCATCCCATCCACTGGGAAGAATAAGGAACGAGATATCCTCCCAGTGACCCTGGGGAAACGACATGGTAAGGGGAATCAACTGGTGAGTGATTTGTGTGTCTAACATGGAACCGTTGACTACCCTAATGTTTATTGGTTTGGGCAGTAACTCCATAGGAACGGCGTGCCTCTGGGCAAAGGTTGACGACAAAAAATTGCCATCAGCCCCAGAGTCCACCACCGCCCTGGCGGAAACCGTGGCTGTTCCGAAGAGCAACATCACCTCATATACTGGTTTGGAGGAAGGAGTCTCTGAATCTAACACACCTTCTCCTACGGTGGTTAGACCCGCTCGTTTCCCGATCGCTTGGAACTCTTATTACTGGGATACTCCAAGAGATGGGCAGGACAGAAACGAGGAGACTTATTCCTAGTCCTGGATCTATTCATAGGCTCAGGTTTTGTGTCGGGAACCGCGGGTTTGGAAATGGGTCTAGAGAAAGAAGGTGCCAACCGAAACTGAGGTTTAGGGACTTCGAGCTCTAACTTGCGTTCTGAATGACACACATCAATTCAGTTGGCAAGAGTAATTAACTGTTCCAGAGAGGTTGGAATCTCCCTGGATGCTAGAGCGTCTTTTATATGCCCAGCCAGACCCTTCCAGAACACCGGAATTAGTGATGGCTCAGACCAATCCAATTCAGCCGCTAGGGTTCTGAATTGGATGGCATAATGACTGGCGGTGGTCGACGCCTGTACTATTGCAAGAAGCTTAAGAGCCGTATCATGTGTAACCTGAGGACCGAGGAACACACTTTTTAGGGTTCTAAGAAAGAGACCCACATTAGCCACTACCGGGTCACTCCGCTCCCACAGAGGAGTAGTCCACTCCAAGGCATTGCGGGTAAGCAATAATATGACAAAACCCACTTTAGCCCTTTCGGAGGGGAACTGTGCCTCCATAATTTCTAGCTGAATGGAGCATTGATTAATAAACCCTCTGCAGGATCTGCTGTCACCAGAAAAATTTTCCGGTAGAGCAAGCGGAGGCAATGGAGCCATAACAGCTGCCGCAGCAGTGTGTGAGACTTGCAGCTTGTGCGGCTGCTTGAGTAGCTATCGCAGCGAGATCAGCAACCGGAGCGGCCTGCTCCAGGGTCCTAAGTCTGGACTCTAGTTGCTGAACATAGCGCTGCAGCTGCTGGTTGTCAGCCATGGTCGGCTAGACCCTGGCTGTCAGATACTGTTAAGGGGATGGTTGCAACAACTTTATTAAATAATAGGGAGCAACCGAACCCTGGGGTCTGCGGTGCAGCTAGAGATGCTGCGGTCGAACACCCCTCGGGTGTCAGGGTGAAAACTGACAACGGAAATATAAGGTCTTGCCTGTGTTACTTCAGACTAAGCAAGATATTGGATTTGCACTATCTCTGCTAACGTCACGGGAGATGTGCTGCAGGCTGGCGTAGATGTGGCCCTGTTAACTGCACAGAAGCCACTTGCCAGCCGTTTAGGAAGTGCATGCGACTCACGCCAGGCGTACATGCTGCCAGCCGGTGTGCGGCCGGACTGAGCAACTCTCTGTTCAGCTGGCAGGAGATGCCCAGGTTACGCACCCCGCAGTCTGCTCAGGGTGTACAGCTACCCTCTGTCGGAGCTAGACCGCGCCACATTGATTACCTGCCTAGCATCAACTAACCTGCCTGAATTACCTGTGCTAATTAGCCGAGATATCTCTGGCATCGGCAGGTCCCGGAGAGCAAAACTAGAGAGCACGTGGAGCCCAGATTCTGATGCATCCACACATGAGCACGACCTATTTGGTATGATCTGACCGCACCGCCGCGCCTGTAGCCAGGCTATTTAAGGGCTAAGCCCTGCCCCCAGCCATCTCATTAATCACATCACTGATGATGTCACCCGTGACCAATCAGGCGGTGCAGGTCACCGGATTAGCTGATACCAAATCACCAATCATGGTCCGCCACATCACGGGCATGCTCAGTGCAGGAAATCCTGGACTTAGGCTGTGGCAGCCCTGTTCCTTTCTGCAACCTATGCTTAAAGCTACTAGGAACAAAGACCCTTGCAACAACTTGTCCTTCTCTTGTATTGGCTAGGCGTTGGGACCGACGGCGAAGCTTAGCAGCATCTGCCCCAGCTGAACTAGGATGGGAGACCACAGACTCCTCAGATCCAAGTTCGGATCCAGCCATCGCCCGATGCCTAACAGTACATCCCCACGATCAGGAAATAGCAGCGCTTTGGAAGCAGCATATTTTCTCCTCATCCAAAATGCTGCGTTCAATCACGCAGTTAAAACCACGTGTTTTTTGAACAATGCAGATTTAACGCATCTAATATATTCTGTTGTGGACATTTCTGTTGTGTAGATCAGCATCTCCACAACAGAAATTGAGATACTGCGGCTCATAAACTAACGCCCTGGGGAGTTTACGCAGCATCAAAAAGAAGCACAGTATAACTATAACTCCCATCTACTGTGCTTGTAATCTAGAGCACAGCAATTTTGAATGCAGCGCAACTGCACTGCATCCCAATCGCTGCTATTCCCAATCGTGGGCACGTACCCAATGTGTATGTTGGATACCAGCGCGCTGCTGCAGGGGAGCTGATAACCAGGGTACACATCGGGTTTCCAGGTACCGGGCGGCGCCTGGAAACCCGATGTGTATTTTGGTTGCCAGCTCCCTGCACCAGCGGGCTGGTATTCAACGTACACTGCGGGTAACTAAGCGACGTTACCCGCAGTGTCGCTGTCCCTGATCGCTGCCTGAGCTGCCTGTTTGGCAGCTCACCAGCGATCATGTAGCGACATACCAGCGACCCTGACAAGTGCATATCGTTGTCGGGATCGCTGGTGTGTCGCTATGTGTGACGGGGCCCTTAAGGCTAAATTTTCATTGTCAGATCTTGATCTTTAAAGATATTTAATATTTACTTATGCCATTATTTTATAGAGAAAGTGTCCATCACAGGAGAGAACGTCACACACTGTATCTCTATGACAATACAGTTTTGTTAATTGTTTTTCTTTTTTTGGGTTTTGGAAAATTGTGATATTAACACGGAGATTCTGCCAAAGAAAATAATTTCCTGGGAACGTGTCCTCCTACTGCTGTTTTCCATCTGTTATCATTATGACTGTATCATTTAATAATCTATTATTGTACACATGTAAAAGGCTACCAAGAGGGGGAGGGATAGACAGACTGACTCATGTTAAGTAGATATTCTTATTTAAGTTTCTTTTTAGAGGATTACACAATAATATTTCATTAAGACGTGATCTCAATGTGTTATTTCTTTTCAGCTAATATTTTTCTGATTTTATGTTTTTAAATTCAAATGCAAAAAATTACTGTATTTCACACTTATCCAACTTGTATTAATTTTCTAAAAGCTGTCAGAATTGACTTAAACTTCCAAATATTAATGGCTTGTAGGTAAAATTTACAAATCTCATGAAGTCTGATTTAGTAGATAAATTGCTAGGGTTGCAATGCTCACAGAAAATCAGCTAAAATTTAACCTGTCTTATCAAAGAATCAATAATAAAAGTATGAAATAAGTACGGTAAAACATTTGTAAAAACATACCAATTTTAAAGGAGTCATTTGATTTGGACAATTCCATTTTGCTAAACAGTTTTTCTGGGCTTCAGCCGGGCTCTTGTGAGCCAAAACATCGCTACGCCATGTGGCCCAAATACAGTCCACCTTACTCTTTTGGAATGCTGCCTTTCTTTTTTCATTTCTATATTTTTGGCAAGCAATAGATGATTTGCTGGGGAGGCCTGTGCACCTGCTGACAAAACAGTGTGCTGTTCCATTTTTTTCAAATATACTGTATATAGATCTATCTAGATGCATAAAGATTACCCCCATTTTGCTTCCTTTTGCAGCTCCCTACCCCTACTACATCCATTTTACAGCAATAAAGTTCGTGTGTCCCCATTGATTTGTATTGAGTTCGGGTTCTGGTCAAGTTCAGGGTCAAGTTAACCTGAACCAAACTTTTCACTCAAGTTCGCTGAACCTGAACTTCCATGTGTTCGCTTATCACTAGTAGTATCACATTTGTGTGCAAGGAAAGCAACCAAAAGCACTCAGATTACATATGCATTTTGGATCTTTTGTAGAATCTCATAAAATTATGGTTTCCTAGAGGCAATAGTACTGAAATTGTCCTGCTTATATAGGAATTCTGGGAAAATTCTCACTTCAAGTAAGATAGTTTATGAAAGCTTCAGTTTCAAAGCTGTGAACAGCAAGTCTTTCTACACATAATACAAATAGAATAAAAAAAAATCCCATGGACATCGCTCTTCAAAAACTACATCTTTTAAGCATTGGGAAAATTACTTGAAAGACTAAAAATGGCAAGTAAATCTCTATCTTAAAGGGAACCTGTCATCAGTTATGCTGCTCAAACTATGGGAAGCAAGAAATCTCTACAAAAACTGTATACTGACAGACTCTTTGTGAGCAGCATATGTTCTTTGTTGCGTACTTTGACTGACATTGCAGTATCGAGTCTGGTGCAGGGGCAGGCTGAGCTATTAGTATTTTGATTGACAGCTTGACTGTCCAATCTGAGACTGGGAGGTGCTGGCTGTCTCCAGGTGTTCATTGTCTCAGGTGATTGTCCAACTACTTAGCTGGGCTGTTAGTTCCAGACCTCTGCCAGATGTACATTCAGCTATGTGTGGTTTGTCTCTCTGTGACTTGTGTTCTGCTTGTTGATCTTTCATTGCCTGACCTTGGACCTCGTTCTAATCATCTGTCTGTTTAACTCCTTTGTTCTGATCCGCTAACGTCCTGGTATTTTGACCATTATCTGACTACGCCTTTGTCTCTTCCCCCTGTTTATGACGTACCCTTCTGGCTTTTGACCTCAGACTCCTTTACTATCCCGACTCACGGCTTGTTTGTGAGAAGTGACTCAGCGTCACATTAAGACTCCTTTTAAATAAACCAAAAATTAAAACTGCCATGGATGTGGGTCTCTGATATGAGTACAGTATTACTAGCTGACTGATCTGGGGCAGGGCGAATGAAATGGAAAATGTACATTTTCTGTATTATGCTCAGATGTTTACACAGAGATGATACAATATAGATAACACCCAGTCATTCTGGAAGGTGGAAGTTTTTTTTTTTCAATAATAGGTATGAAATATGTAGCTTTTTCAGTGTGGGTATTTTTACCATGTGAGCATTTTTTTTGAGTGCATGTATGACAGTAGGGTAACTTTTGTAGAAATTCCTGTGCAATTTGATTACCATAAAACAAACTCTTTGCAAAGACAGAGTTTGGAAAAATATCCTCTCATGTTTCCCATCATGTGACAAAGATAAATAGCCAGATGACTAGACTGCACACAAATATAATTGCGTTCCACAATGACCTTAAAAGACAGCCTGAGCTGAATGCAGCTTTTGCAACAGCAATCAAATTATACTTGCAAAATATTTTGATTGGATTCTTTATTTCATGCAAATGAAAAATTTTGAGTAAATTGTCAAATATTTTTAAATTAAAAAACAAACACAGCAACAAAAAAATTGAAACTCCTACATTTGATTAAACCATAGCAGACAGCAGGAGTCAAATTCCTATTATACTAGCCATAAAACCTTTTAAGAATTATTATATTTTTGCACCCATAATGACAGGTTCACATAGGATAGTCTTTGATATATTTTGCATTATTAAAATGTAAGGCTCACATTTTTCATCATTCAGTAAGTGAATTTTTTAAAATTAGAATTGGA
This sequence comes from Oophaga pumilio, assembly GCA_009801035.1. NCBI lineage: Eukaryota > Metazoa > Chordata > Amphibia > Anura > Dendrobatidae > Oophaga > Oophaga pumilio. The sequence goes on along the minus strand of VIAB01048207.1, from coordinate 1,567 downwards.
CAGCTTTGTTGATGAGTTATTGATGTTGCATATTTTCTGCACCACTTCTACACTGAGTAGAATAGGTTACTTGCATTTTTTTGGCAAACACGCAGCATAAAAAAACTGACCAAAAGCTCATTGTGGGAACGTGGCCAAAGTGTCTGGAAAAGGTACAGGGTGATTCACCTGCTACTTTACTCAGAAAAATTTCTGTAACTTCTAAAAGAGACGGTTGACCATACTGAAATTTGGACTGTATATACTTTGGTTCATGAGAAATGAGAGTGCAATGAACTGCAGTGACAGAGATGAGAAACATTTTCGCTCCGAGTGATCTCGCTAACTTGTCGCCCTGTCAGTCATCTCCACTACGAGATATAATTGATGCATGCCTTTCTGTGCGTCGGAAATTTGTGTTGTGCTTGCATTTCACTCCTGCTGAATTCCTTCTTTATTTGTTAATAATGTACATATATAGTTTGCAGGAGCATGTTTTCATTGTAAAAAGTTATTGGAGAACTGAGTCCTTAGAGAGGTGCCAAAGTGAGTTTCTATAGAAGTTTGGAGGTCCAAAGCCATGTATTGAAACCTTCTTTGATTATAGAGTAATCTCCATGGGACTGTGCCCACCAAGATTGCTTGATTTCACCCGTTAGGAACCTTGGACATACTCAGTACGTCATGGCTGGTCCTTACCGACCTTAGACGTACTGAGTACATCCAGGCGATTTTGCGCACACGGAGATATGCAATTTCTCTCAGATAAAGGAGTCTACATGTTGGGGTGACACAGTCAATAAATAAAAATGGATCAACCACTTGCTGACGGCGAACAGCGAGTATGGTTGGATTGTTTTACTCACTGATATAATGTGTGTCATGCATTTTTTGGGTGATTTATGCTCGTTTATGGTTATTGCAACATTCAGTGCTACCTCCCCTTAGTGCCGCTGAATTTACTCTGTATTAGTGGTATTCCTTGTGTGCAAATACATGATGTTGACTACGGCACTCTAGGGATAGCCGCTGAGCGGGGGCACCACAATGTTCCCCCTAAGGTGCCAACCTCTGCCATTAGGTAGCGGTTCAGCACAGTATATTTACATAGGGGTGATTAGGGTACATATTAATCTGTATGTATCAGAAGACAGGCATTGGTATCATCAGTAGAATTCTAGTTAATACTCAAAGCAGCTCCAATTACACCTCATTTGTATCAGAAGCTTTAGAATTTGTCTTATCTCATAATGCCTTCAAATTCCTAGATAAATGGTATTTATGACAAGTTGGGACTGCCATGGGTAAACCGGTTGCATGTGTTTTTGCTAAATTATTTTTAGCATTTTTTGAGGAAAAATATATCACAAGTGCTTCAAACCTCTACCTTAAATATGTCCGTACATTTTTAAGATATGTGGATGACATATTTATGGTATGGAATGGCACAGAAAAAAAGAATTTTCTGAATTTGTGGAGTATTTAAATACAACTAACACAGAAAACATGCGATTTACATCATGTTTTGGAGGCAACCATTTAGAACAGTGTTTCTCAACTCCAGTCGTCAGGACCCACCAACAGGTCA
>VIAB01048190.1:6762-17793 GCA_009801035.1 Oophaga pumilio | reverse complement strand
AGGCACGTGCCCTCGAGTGCCTAGTGGCAAATACGGCCCTGACGCCGGGTGCTGACGCTGGCCCTGAACACTGTCCACATCACAGTGCAAGCCACAGGGTAGAGACTCAGCAACACTGTCCACATCACAGTGCCAGCCACAGTACAGAGAGTCAGCAACACTATCCACATCACAGTGCAAGCCACAGTGTAGAGACTCAGCAACTGTGATGCTTGGGGAATCCAGGAGTGAACCCGCAGGACCGCGACGACGAACCTCCCCTGGGCGAGCTGGCCAGGTGGATCACCCACTATACAGAGAGTGTTAGGGGCAGACCCAGGGGAGACTATCGCCGCGGCAGCTGATACCCGGGAACAGATGGAGGGAGACACAGGCAGGTGGCAGACAAGAAGACAGGAAGGAGCAACTGATGACCACAGGGAAGAGTGCTGCAGGTCCGGAAGGAGGCGGCTGAAGACAAGGAGAAGAAGACACAGGAGGAGGCAGGCACAGGCTGGGGCAGACGGGCACTAGAAGGGAATGCAGCGCAGGGTGCAGGACAGGGTGAAAGGCAGGAGAACGCAGGGATGCGTGGGCCTGAATCAGATGTGGAACACAAACGATAGTCAGGCACAGAGCAGGGGGTGAGGCTACCTGATATAAGGCGTGCGCTGCTGGACTCCTGGGTCAGGGTCCTCCTGGATCATAGTGAAAAGGGATGGAGCACCTGCTGTCTCAGCCTAGAGGAAGTGTGCCACAGAGTCTATGGTGCGAAGTGTGCATGCGCACCCGACGGGTCCCAGAAGCCGGCCACAGGACCTGAAGTGAGGAGACTGGGAGAGCGCCGGGAGAGGTGAGCACGCCGGGGTTTGGAGGGAAGCACAGTGGAGGCGGCAGGCGCGACGGCGGGCGTGATAGCAACACTGTCCCCCCAATTTTTGACAACCAGCCTTGCTAAAGCTGACAGTTGGGGGCTGGTATTCTCAGGCTGGTAAGGGGCTATGGATATTGATCCCCCCCTCCACCCGCAGCCTAAAAATAGCAGCCCGCGGCCACACAGAAAAGGAGCATCTATTAGCTGTGCCAATTCTGGCTCTTTGCCCGGCTCTTTGCCCTGTAGCGGTGGCAAGTGGGGATCATATTTGTGGGGTTGATGACACCTTTGTATTGTCAGGTGACATCAAGCCCATGGCTTAGTAATGGAGAAGTGTCTATAAGACATTTATCCATTACTAATCCTATAGTTATATGGTAAATAAAGACACAGCCAGAATAAAGTATTTTATTAGAAAAAAAAAACGAAACACAATTTTCCATTTTTATTTAAAAATAACAAACACAGTTATACTCAACTAACACCTTATCCACCGAAGCCCTTGTCTCCTGTAATAAAACTAAAATAAAACAACAACAATATCCCTCACCTGTTGTTCTGTCCCACGCCGTAATCCATGTCTGGGGGATAAACAGTTTTCAACCTGGATGGTGCCAAGATGCGACCATCTAGGCTGAGAACCACTGGTGAATGAGCTGCTGTGAGCCTAGCATCAGTGAGCAGTGGTGACATCATCAAGGTTACCACCAGTCAGTGAGGCTGCGTTTCCAGCCAGCAAATGAACTGCGGCGACCTCAGAAACATGGGAAAAAGTCATTGATGAGGTCACTGCAGTTCAAGCTCAGTGACTTCACCGCAGGTCATGTGAGAAATGATGAGAGACGTCATTAGCACCAGGCTAAGTACTTACTGTACCGCTGCTTCCCTAGCGCCAAGTGCGTGTGTCACTGATGCGGCACACAGTTGACTCATGTGTGCCCCAAGTATTACACACGCGGACACTGACATCCCTGGTACAGTTTTTTCCGGTACCGTAAATATCAGGACGTGTGAAACAGGCCTTTGGCTGTGTGTCATTGATTTTTAATACATAATGGAATATTAATGTATGAGGTGCAAACATCAAAGAGTATTCATACCCCAAGAACTTTTCCACATTTTATTACTTTTCAGCCACAAACTTAAATATATTTTATTGGTATTTTTTGCGATCTAACAACACTAAGTAGCCAATATTTGTGAAGTGTGAAGGAAATGATACAGGGTTTTCTAATTATTTAAGAAAAATAAATCTAAAAATTAAGATATGCATTTGCATTCAGCCCCCCTCAGTCAGTACTTTGTAGGACCATCATATGATTCCAATATACAGACAATGCACCATGGAAAAAAACAAGCCCTCATGTAGCTCACGTGTCTCAGAAAATGGCGACAACATGACAACTATTTTTCACAAAGTTCTGAAATTGTTAACCACTGATAAATATAGATATAATAAATATTAAAAAAATATAAATATTAGTATATATAAAATAAACTGATAAATATATTGTATAGGGACATATATAACCCTATACAAGTTTGCTATTACTGTCATCGTACTGACTAGGAGCATCATGCTGCCAGGTCCATTTTTACCACAGAATTTGTCATTAAACCCGCCTCACAAAATAATGCCGTAAATGGGTTTTTTATTTGTTCTTCACCATTTCAATGCACATTATATGTTAGATTAAATGGCTCATTGTGCAAAAAATGCCCATATACAGTGATATTGAAGCAAAAAAACGTAAGCGCAAAGGTGGAAATGTGGCCTGTTGGGAAGGGGTTAAACGGTCAGGTGGTTCTCTGTGGACCATAAGATAATAAATATAGGGGCATTTTGGGCAATGTGTGACTGAGCCCAACATTCTCTCCACACAGGAGTATATTCACTGGGAAATTATAGATTTCGGTTTTTCCATAATTCCTCATTTTTCGTTATTTTAATACAGTCCTCCTACACACAGAGGGCGCTCTAATCTCGCGTACCAAAACAGGAATGGTAGACTCCTGTCCTCAGTACTGTGTTGAGGCGTTCAGTGACTCTGTGCTGTATAGAGATGGGAAGTCTCCAAGAAAATGGCCGCCGACTACTGCACCGGAAACACTTACGCAATATTTGACACCATATTGCCTGCGTTCCAGGAGCCTTTGTGTGCGTGTCAGCATGGCGGCGGTGGATATTAGAGGTTAGTGACTGTCTGCGGGGTATTTTTTGCCTTGTGGCTGCTGTTATATTATGAGGAGGGGCTCAGTCCGGGGTTGGGTCTAGTAATTAAACGTTCAGCTGCCAGTTGTTACTGGATCCCCTAGTTCTATCGTGACGGGGAGATCGAGTGGATTCCAGGATGAGTTCCAGCTCAATATATGTAGACACGGTCCCCACAGCGGGGGCAGGCTGCCTCTCCTTCATTACTTCGGGCCATAATGGTGAAATCTGCATCCTATGCAGTGACAGCATGCAGTCATATTGAAAGCTGCATACATTGAGTTTTTGGTGATTTTTTTTCTTCGCCCTCTGATCTGTTGCAGATAACCTGCTGAGCATCTCGTGGGTGGACAGCTCCTGGATCCCCATATTAAACACTGGCACTGTCCTTGACTATTTCTCGGAGAGGAGTAACCCCTTCTATGACCGGACTTGCAACAATGAAGTGGTTAAAATGCAGCGGTTAACCCTTGATCACCTGAAGTAAGTTCTGTGGGGACTGACATAGTTCATGGAGGTGGTCTTGGGAGGTAAGTGGCTGCCAGCCACTTCTGGCATTGCTCATACCTGGGCAAACGAGAGGTTTGGCTGAAGAAATAGACCTCTCCAGAGCATGGCCGGGCGGTGGGATGTGCTGAGGCTTCTACACAGATCCTCATTAGGTCCCACTACTGGTAAAGGGAACCTGTGACAAGATTCATGTTGCCTGAACCACGGCAATCAGACTCTGTCCTCGTCCTTGCAGCTGTGTGTTACTGAGATGCTGACGCGTTTCGCTGTAAAGAGTATTGTGAAATACCGGCCAGATGGCTAGTCTGAGGCAGGTCCCCGTCCTGCTCCCTAAAGGTACTGTCACACTAAGCGAGATCGCTAAAGAGTCACCGATTTTATGACGCAGTAGCGATCTAGTTAGCGACGCCGCTGTGTGTGACATGTAGCAGCAATGTGGCTCCTGCTGAGATGTCGCTAATCGCTTATGAACGTTCTGAGCCGTTTTTCGGTCGTTGGTGTCCCGCTGGTGAGCCTGAATCGCTGAGTGTGACACCCTTTATGAACGACTTCACCAGCGTCGCAGGTGGGACTAGGTTTTCCTAACGACCGCAGAGGTCGTTATACAGATCTCTGATGAGTTGTGTTTGGAAGCTAACTAGCGACCACATAGCGATCGCACTAGCAATCTCGCCAGGTCGTGTCGTTGTCGTGATCGCTAGTGCGATCACTAAGTGTGACAGTGCCTTAAGACTAACTGGGCTCCAACATAGGAGGCTTCATGGTGAAGTCCTGGTGACAAGAAACAGGGAAGAGGAGTTGGAATCTGCTCACCTGGTGGAGTGGTGCAGATCAGGTACAACTCTGATGAGAGTAGTAGTGACGTGGTATCCTCGTACACACTGCTGCTCCACCCGTTAATGCTGACAGAGCAGCTCATTAACACAATTGCCAGACATAGCATGAGATAAAAAAAAACGAGGTAGGCGCTGTCACGATAAAGAAAAGGTGTAGAAAAACCACGAACATTTATTAAGATAGCAACGCGTTTCAAACTCGATCTGGTTTCTTCCTCAGATTGTGTGTGGGTTTTGATACCAGTAGGTTGGACATGTCAATTCCTTGGATCACGGCCTTCTCTGTTACTTCATATACTTCTTTGTTTGATAACCTGAGGAAGAAATCAGGTCAATTTTGAAACATGTTGCTGTCTTAAGTAGTGTTCACGGTTTTTCTACACCTTCTCAGCCTTGTCTTCATGCAGACGGCACCCACCACAACTCTCCTTTTTATTTCCTTTTTTTTTTTTCTTTGCCGCCTAGCAATTGTGTATGTGTGTGTGGAGACTAGTGATGAGCGCAAGTGCTCTTTACTCAAGTTTGCCTAGGGTGCTCGGGTGTGCACAAAGTATCGCGGGTGCGTAAGTGAGATGTTCAAGTCTCCGTGGCCGCATGTTTTGCGCCTGTTAGCCACAAAATATGTGGGGATTGACAGTGTTTGTCAGGCAATTCCCGCATGTTTTGTGTCTAACAGCCGTGAAACATGCGGCCGCGAGGACCCTAACATGTCACTCGAGCACCCGAGATACTCAAGCAATTACTAAAATACCCGTGTCGTAGAGTGGACTGATCCTGTTCCAATGAAAGTTTGGAATCTAAATAACTGTTACAGGCAATGCCTTTTATATCCACTATTATTAATACATAAGATTCCTTCTGTTTTCTTACTTTAGGCAATTATACATATAAAGTATTCGCCCAGCCTTAGGCAAGCACAGTTCGTGTTCTGGGCACATACTGCGATCAGAATACCCAGCCTGGCATTTGGGTCTCCCGACCTGATCTGACGGCCTCATATATGCCAATAAGGCAGGAGACCTAGAGGTCAGGTCTTGTGATCTGATCGCAGACTGTGATCTGGACTGTATTATGTGTAGTGCAGGGCCAGAGGTGCGTGACTTCTGGGTTTCCTTACACACACCATATTAAGGTCTGATTGCAGTGTTCCTATAAAATGGAGCAGTAATTTTGGATTCTTTTCAAATGTAACACTTGAATTACTTAAAGGGGTTGCCTTATGTTTTTACATGGTTAAAGTTGAAAAGTGCTTGTAAAAACAAGCATTTTTTGCAATCTATCTCTTATTAAATAAATCCTTTCTGCTCTCGAGAATAAAAGGATTTTTAATGCTATTGTAAACAGCTTGTGCGGATGTCACCAGCCACCACTGCAGTCATCAGAGTGGCCATTTACCTAGGGAATGAGTGCATGCCACTTGTAGGCTCCCCATGCTTAACAGAGTGTAAGCACCACATCGCTGGATCTGTCCATCCTCAGGGCCCCTGCGCTCCTCCCAAGTTATGGAGACAAAACTGCCTCTGCTAGCAGCCTCTCACATCGGCCCACCAGTGTTACCATGCTGCTCATCAGACCTGACAGGCTTCATGAGCGCACAGTCGGGAGGCAGAGGGAGCGGTGCGCTCCTGAACAAAAGTTGAGAACACTTCTTTTAAAGGAGTTTTCTGAGATTATGAAAGACATTGAAAAGTACCTATATGTGTCCTAATGCTCAGCGGATAACTAGGCCATAACTCAGAAGTAGCAGGGCTGAGTACAGAACCAGTCCCATGATTCCTCTCGGACATTGCATACAAGCTCCTCTATTACAAGGTCTGAGTTAGTGCTGCAATTGCTTTGTCTTCTTTGCTGTTACCACGTTCACTGCTGCCCAGCACGTGAAACACAATTCTCCCAGAGATGACAAGGAAAAGCTAGAGCAGATGGCACTGACATAAGAGGCATCTGATGTCCTGTGCTACACGGTGATGAGGGGAGATGATCTCCTGGTCCCATAAATGTGCTGAGTATATGACTCCACCATGGACAAAGTGATTGGTTCAGATGGTATTATACTGTTAAACTGCAATATCTGTAATTCCCCAGCATAATAAAGTGACTCCGGGCGAGAGATTTGCGGTGATGTTAACCTCGTAACTTTTATGTCTGTATCACAGTCAGATGGTCGGTGTGGAGTATATTTTGCTGCATGCACAAGAGCCAATATTGTTCATCATAAGGAAGCAGCAGCGGCAGTCGCCTTCACAGGGTGAGTGTATATTATACAGTGTGACTAATGCCTGATATAAAGTAATATTGTGCCCATATAGACAGGTTCTTAGCTCTATCTGTGGGATTTCGCAGCATGTAGGCCTCTGTATGTAGTGATAAACCCCCTGCTGCTGTATTTCTAGATAAAATAAATTGAAAGCTGGCAAACGCGTGGTCTCCTCGTGATGACCTGAATCCAGTGTGGGTTTTGGGGTGGCCTCTTGATCTAATAGTACAGGTACTAATAGGCTGTGAGCTGGCATGGTGCACTACATGTTACTGTGTGACTGGCACCCTATAGAGGCCTTATTTATATGCAGGTATACTACTAACCAGCCATCTACTTCGTGAATGTGAGTGACCATTCATCAGTATCCTGCACCTGTGCAATCCCACCATAGCATTATGCTGAGATTTGGTGCATGAAAGTTCCCTTGTATCAGTGAGTATGACCTATCCCCATGACCTCCTATATAGAAAACCGCACTAATGTGCAGAAGAATCTGGCAACAAGGTGTAACAGCACCACTACGGGGAAATATCAGCGTGCTTTCTGTATAATCTATTGATTCATTGGGTCCATCGCACCAAGAAATCTTCTCTGTAGCTGCTGTCACCCTTGTGTCCTAAATGAGACCCCACCTACAAAACAATTTGTATACATATATACAGGTCCTTCTCAAAAAATTAGCATATAGTGCTAAATTTCATTATTTTCCATAATGTAAAGATTAAAATTAAACTTTCATATATTTTAGATTCATTACACACCAACTGAAATTTTTCAGGTCTTTTATTGTTTTAATACTGATGATTTTGGCATACAGCTCATGAAAACCCAAAAATCCTGTCTCAAAAAATTAGCATATCAAGAAAAGGTTCTCTAAATGAGCTATTACACTAATCTTCTGAATCAACTAATTAACTCTAAACACATGCAAAAGATTCCTGAGGCTTTTAAAAACTCCCTGCCTGGTTCATTACTCAAAACCGCCATCATGGGTAAGACTGCCGACCTGACTGATGTCCAGAAGGCCATCATTGACACCCTCAAGCAAGAGGGTAAGACCCAGAAAGAAATTTCTCAACAAATAGGCTGTTCCCAGAGTGCTGTATCAAGGCACCTCAATGGGAAGTCTGTTGGAAGGAAACAATGTGGCAGAAAACGCTGTACAACGAGAAGAGGTGACCGGACCCTGAGGAAGATTGTGGAGAAGGACCGATTCCAGACCTTGGGGGACCTGCGGAAGCAGTGGACTGAGTCTGGAGTAGAAACATCCAGAGCCACCGTGCACAGGCGTGTGCAGGAAATGGGCTACAGGTGCCGCATTCCCCAGGTAAAGCCACTTTTGAACCAGAAACAGAGAAGCAGCACTGGGCTACAGAGAAGCAGCACTGGACTGTTGCTAAGTGGTCCCAAGTACTTTTTTCTGATGAAAGCAAATTTTGCATGTCATTCGGAAATCAAGGTGCCAGAGTCTGGAGGAAGACTGGGGAGAAGGAAATGCCAAAATGCCTGAAGTTCAGTGTCAAGTACCCACAGTCAGTGATGGTGTGGGGTGCCATGTCAGCTGCTGGTGTTGGTCAACTGTGTTTCATCAAGGGCAGGGTCAATGCAGCTAGCTATCAGGAGATTTTGGAGCACTTCATGCTTCCATCGGCTGAAATGCTTTATGGAGATGAAGATTTCATTTTTCAGCACGACCTGGCACCTGCTCACAGTGCCAAAACCACTGGTAAATGGTTTACTGACCATGGTATTACTGTGCTCAATTGGCCTGCCAGCTCTCCTGACCTGAACCCCATAGAGAATCTGTGGGATATTGTGAAGAGAAAGTTGAGAGACGCAAGACCCAACACTCTGGATGAACTTAAGGCCGCTATCGAAGCATCCTGGGCCTCCATAACACCTCAGCAGTGCCACAGGCTGATTGCCTCCATGCCACGCCGCATTGAAGCAGTCATTTCTGCAAAAGGATTCCCGACCAAGTATTGAGTGCATAACTGAACTTTATTATTTGATGTTTTTTTTTTTATTTTGTTTTAAACACTTTTATTTTATTGGACGGATGAAATATGCTAATTTTTTGAGACAGGATTTTTGGGTTTTCATGAGCTGTATGCCAAAATCATCAGTATTAAAACAATAAAAGACCTGAAAAATTTCAGTTGGTGTGTAATGAATCTAAAATATATGAAAGTTTAATTTTAATCATTACATTATGGAAAATAATGAAATTTAGCACTATATGCTAATTTTTTGAGAAGGACCTGTATTGTTTTTAATTGGGCTTTGCAAAGTTAAACACTTTTGTAATATACTTCATTACCTTATTCTGGATCCTAGTCTCTCACACACCATGCTGCAATGCTGTTTCAATGCCCAGTCCATGCTCCCTTTAGAAGCTGCTTTCAACTGCTGCTCAGTGCGGTCCTTACACTGCGTATAACAGACGGTGAGCCGGGCTTTACCTCTATACGTTGAGAGATAGAAGAGAAGGAAATAAGCCTCGTACACTATTATTTAAATGTTGTGTATGGACATTGCTGAGGAGTAGTTGAAGCAGCTTCTGAAGGAGCATAAACTGACCAGGGGAAACGGCACTGCAGCATAGTGTTTGGAAGCGAAGGATGCAAATAAGGCAGTGACTTGTATTACAAAAATTTGTAACTTTGCAATGCCTTATGAATATATCTATATTTGCTCTTTAATATTTTGCTTCTGTGATGACCTATGCAAATATTAACCACAAATGTTTCCTGTAGCGGTCAGCACATGTTACTATTCATAATATATACACAGATTGCATGAGATGAGTATGACACTGTTCTCATCTATTCTCGTAGTAATGCCAGGTGTATACTTCTGTTGGAGCGCTGCATCATATACTGCTGTATGGGCGTACAGTGACTTGCGTCTCACACCTGTCTACTGTATCTGCTTTTGGCCTTAATTGGGTTTATCTGGCAGCTATTCAGGCAGATTTGGAACATATAATCTGAACAGAGCCTAGCATGACAGTCTCTCCATGCTCAAAGAGTAAAGCAGGTTGGTGCGCAGAATTGCTGACCTGTTGCTTTCTCTCCGCAGCTATACCTCTGGCCGACTACTACATCATAGCAGGTGTGATCTACCAGGCTCCAGATCTCGGATCTGTTATCAACTCCAGAGCGGTAGGATCCATTTTGGACCCCAATCTATGCATTCATTGGAGACTATATGCTGTTGTGGGTCTGTGATTATAACGGTCTCACTGGTTGAGCTTTTGTGACAATGTCATTGAAGTTGTCCGCTCTCCTATTTCCCTGCTTTGATTTCCCTCGTGTAAGGGAACAGTTTGGATACTTGTTATTTATCACAGCATAATTTATTATAAGGAATCTCCTGATATTCCTGTGATAATGATTCTCATATTTGCACCTACAATGTTACCCATTTGTCTTTCTAAACCCCAGTCATGCGGAGAGATGTAATGTGTGGTTTTTGGTGACGTAATGGTTCCGCATGTTCATATAGATATGGTTTAGTGTCTTCTAGATTTTTTTTTTCAGATTAGTTGTTACTATGCTGATGTATTTCTGTGACGGTGAAATAGATTTTCTTTTGCAATGGTTTTCTACTTGTATTACAACATTAAACCTTACCTTGTTCCCGTTCTTGATTTTGCAGCTTACTGCCATTCATGGGATCCAGTCAGCATTTGACGAAGCCATGTCTTACTGCCGCTATCATCCTTCTAAAGGTTACTGGTGGCACTTTAAAGATCAAGAGGAGAGAGGTATCATTTGTCAGTGCACAGGAATGAGCCGTAGAGGGGTCTGACTGTTCACAATTGGCACAGACTACTTATAATAAAGCGCTTTTCCCAATTGTAACAGAGATAACTTGATTGATAATCCTAGTGTCAGAGCCATGCCAATCTATCATTTGTTACCTATCTACTGGAAGATGTCTACTTAAAATCATGTGGATCTTAAAGGGTTTGTCCAGGCTTGGGGCTCAAGCCTGCAGACTTGTGAATCCTCACAGCACGCAGTGTGCACGCTGTCAGGATTCCCTGGTGCCAAGCACGTGACACGAGTTTGTGATCTGCATATATGCGGTCACGTGCTGACTAGACATGTGCGGCCTAGCACAATACAAGTGTATTGAGCGAGGCAAGACACATCTAGCCTGAATGTGGCCTGAAGTATGCAAATCACATTTTTGGTCACATGACTGCCCATTCACATCGCTGGCACCAGAGAATCCTGACAGCGAGCGTTGTATGCAGTGTGAGGTTTGACAAGTCTGCAGTCACACAGATTGACTGCAGACTTGATCCGTAACAGGGTGGATAAAAATCATGATTTTTTAAAAAAAATCAAAA
>VIAB01048183.1:3941-14696 GCA_009801035.1 Oophaga pumilio | reverse complement strand
GGGGGGTCGGCTTATAAATGGGTCGGCTTATACATGAGTATATATGGTACTTAATGACTCTGACCAGGAACAGGATGAAAGCGAGGGGTTGGTGCCAGCTCTCCCAGCGGAAAAGAATAAGTACCTATTCTCTTGGGAAGATACAGATGGATTAAGGAGGCATATTAATAGTGTTCTCTGTCAATAACCACATTAAAGCATGATTCTAGAGGAGCGGAAAGATGTGGAAAAAAGGCTAACAATCCCGAGAAGTTTTAGGTCACGTCTACCCTTGGAAATTGAGGATATTAAGTTATGGGAAGAAATACCCAAAGTACTGTAGATGTCCCCATAGCAAGGGTGGCAAAGCAAACGACTGTCCATTTTGAGGACTCTTCGTGCCTCAAAGATCCTATGGATAGAAAGGCTGAGGGGCTCCACAAAAAGATGTGGGAAACCTTGACAGCCTTGAATAAAGCAAATATAGCTTCTAACTCAGTAGCCAGGTCCATAAATATAAGGTTAGATGAATTGGAGGCCCATTTAAAGAATAAAACACCCAGAGAAAATATCCTGGTGTCTATTCCGTTGCTCAAAATGGCGACAGCCCTTATGGCGGATGCCTCAGTGGAATCCATAAGGAACGAGGCTCTTGCAAAGACGGCAAGATGGGCAATATGGTTCAAGACTTGGTTAGGGGACTGTAACTCTATAAATAAATTGTGTTCCATTCCCTTTTCTGGCCTTCCGGTATGTGGCCCAGTACTGGATGACATGTTGGAAAAGGCATGGGATGACAAAAAAGGGTTCCCGTAAGAAAAACCTAAGAAAGTTTTACCCTTTCAGAAGTCCTATCCCCATCAGAAACCGGAATACAAAGGGAAATAAAAGACCGGTAGATGGAGTTACTCAAAGGGCGGTAAGGGAAGAAGTACCTTTTCCGCTTCGACAAGCAGTTCTCGAAAACAATGACGCCAGGGAAGTAGGAGGAAGACTTCAAAACTTTCTTCCAGCATGGGCAGAGGTATCCAAGAATCCATGGATACTGAAGACGATAGCAGAAGGCTACAAGATTCAGTTCTTCAGTTACTCCAGGGAAGTTAATCCCCTGAGGTCACAAAGAGACTGCGAACAGACGTAAAAAAACTAGTACGTTCTGGAACAGTCATCCCGGTACCAGAAGCGGAGAGGGGTCTCGACTACTATTCAGGCCTATTCTCGGTCAAGAAGCCAGGGGGAGACTTTCGCACTAAAAAAAATCTGAAATCACTGAACAAATGGGTGTCATTCAAAAAATTCAAAACGGAGTCTATAAGATCCACAACTCAATTAATCAAGGAAAACTTGGTAATGTGCATATTAGATTTTGAAGAAGCATATTATCACGTGCCTATTCATCCCCACAGGCAGCGATATCTGAGGTTCGCGGCGACGGAGGGAAAGGAAGTGCATCATTACCAATTCAGATGCCTCCCATTTGGTCTTTCCTCGGCACCATGCATATTTTCCAAAATAATGGCCTATCTTAGAGAACATGGAATATTGATTGTCCAATATCTGGACAAATTCCTGGCAATGGCAGAGGCCCCCCAGCAACTGAGTGCCAATTAAACGTCAACCGTCCTACTCTTCGGCAATGTAGGATGGATTATAAATTGGAAAAAGTCAGATCTGGTACCGGGAAGTCTTCCTAGGAATTCTCTTGGATTCCGAACAGCAAATGTCCTTCCTACTAGAGAAAAAGCAGGAAGAACTCAGGGACAAGTTCTTAGCCTTCAAAATGAAATCTCAGGTGTCCATCAGAGAGACTGAGAATCCTAGGACTGATAACTGCTTCTATTCCAGGGGTACGGTGGTGCCAATTCCACACAAGGAAACTGCAACGTCAGGTCTTGTCATCTTAGAACAGGAGGACCGACGGTCTAGACGAGAAACTGAGACTGTCAACAATAACAAAGAAGTCCTTAGTCAGGTGGACATCCAGTAACAACCTGAGGAAGGGGGTTATGTGGAAACAGTCCCCGTTCATATTGATCACCATGAATGCAAGCGGCAGAGGCTGGGGGGCACAGGTATAGGCTCAGTACATACAGGGCACCTGGCAGAGTTTGGACCCTCCCAGATCATCCACCCTTCGAGAGCTTCAGGCAGTTTGGGAAGCATTAAAACGAACTGGACCAAATCTAAGAAGCAGACACATCCGGATACTATCAGACAATATTATCATGGTAGCCTTCCTCAAACATCAAGGGGGTCCAAGACACCACCTTTTGCAATCAGTAGCTCAAAAATTCTGCCTTTGGGTGGAAAAGATGGTGCTTTCAGTGACCACAGTACATCTGAAGGGATCTTTGAATGTGCTAGCAGATTTTCTAAGCCGAGAGACAATTCAGCAGTCAGAATGGGAACTAAACTGGGAAGTATTCAATCAAATAACACGCCAATGGGGTACCCACCATGTCGATCTATTTGCTACCAGGAAAAATTCAAAAGTAAAGAAATTCCTTTCCCTCAATCATGAGGACAGACCAACGGGAGTGGACGCCCTATCTCCGATGTGGGACATGGATCTCACATACGCTTTTCCCCCTCTTCCTCTAATCCCAGCAGTTCTGAGGACGTTACGGGAAGATCAAGCCACAGTAATTGTAGTATTACCTTTCTGGCCCAGAAGGAGCTGGTTATCCCTATTCAGGAGGATTGCTATAGGAGATCCCATCATCCTTCCAGAAAGACACAATCTACTGTTTCATGGACCACTACACCATCCCAAGTGTGAAGCTCCTACAGCTGTCTGCCTGGATCCCAAGCGGCAGATTTTGAGGTCAAGAGGTCTCTCAGATGCAGTCATAACTATTCAAAATAGACCCTGCATTTTTGCCAAAGGTAGTGACCCCTTTTCACATGAGTCAGGAAATAATCTTGCCTTCCTTCTGTCAAAAACATAAAAATAGTCTAGAACGGTCCTTTTGTTCCCTAGACGTCAGGAGAACAGTCCTCCGATAGTTAGACACCACAAGATCCCAGTCTGTTCATACAGTTTTTGGGGAAAAATAAAGGGAAGAAGGCGTCAAAAGCGACTTTGGCACTATGGGTCAGATCGTTGATCAGTCTGACCTACTCATCGGAGGGAAAATCTCCTCCGATTAACATTAGGGCCCATTCCACGAGAGCAGTAGCCACATCCTGAGTGGAACAAGCGGGTGCTTTGGTAGACCAGATCTGCAGGGCCGCAACATGGGCAAATCTTAGTACCTTTTGCAGGCATTATAAACTGAACGTTTTAGCACACCAAAAGATGGCTTTCGGGAGAAGGATCCTCCATGCAGTGGTCTCACCCTAACTGTTTCCTCTGGTATTCTCCTGGTGGTGCTGTCAGGAGGGACGTCCTGGAAAACCTATTACTGGTAGGTCTAATGCCTACTTTTTGATTTTTTTAAAAATTTTTACAGTTATTTTTTAAAAACAATTTTACTTTTTTTAAACTTTTTTACGGGACTATCATTTTTTGCAGGCTGATCGCTTCTATAGCATGGGGATGCAGCAGCATCTCTGTGCTGTACAAACTGTCAGCTCTGCATTGACAGAGAATGTTTCAGATCATGCACTGCACATGATCAAGCAACTTTCCTAGCTCTGGTGACCCTAATGTCGTCATGTCGTTGCTGGTCTTCCTCCTCTTGTAATCCAAAATTTGAGGATAGCATGATCGCTGCCTCCTAATTTTCCAGCCGCCTTTACTTCCTCAACCATTATGGACATCTTTGATTTGATGCATTTGCCTGTGTGGATTGGATGGGCTGCTACCGACATCTGGTAAGAATTTCAGATTAATAGGACCTTTAGAAATATAATTACTTAGAGAATTGGTGACGTGTTCAATACTTATTCTACCCGCTGTGTGGGATATCACTATGTTGGGAAAAATTTCAGAACAAACATTTTCTTTGATTCCCCTTTGTTGAAGTTATAAATTTGTTGCTAAAACAGTATTTGTAAAGTTTTGTAAATCGCCTATAGGCTAAAAATGCTCGGTACACTGCTAGATGAATTCCTTGAGGGGTCTAGTTTCCAAAATGGGGTCAATTGTTGGCGGCTTCTGCTGTTTTTTTTTTAAACTGTAAATTTTTATTAAATTTTATATTTAAACAATTATAAACATAAGATCCAAATATTACTATCAAGGCATCAATGTACAAAGTAATTTCCAAAGTATGATACAGACAGTTGAAAGAGCTTCAATTACAAAGTACAGTTACCTGATATATAAAATGAGGGAACACCCCCCATAGTGGAACCCAAACTTAAATTTTTAGTGTTACTCAAAAACTAGTACAGAAGTAAAGCCTTAAAAAGGTGCTTGATTCCACTATATGCTAGCTCCATTCTGTAATCTTCTAGCTGATACCTAAACAAATATAAAAAAGACAAGACAAAGACAGGGAAATGGGATAAAAGGCACAAACTGTGCAGAGATATTAAGAGAGAAAAGTCCTACCCACCATCTTTAGCCCAATAATAGTCCCACGGGGCCCAAATGGTATAAAATCTGTCCATTTCAACTCACAGCAAAGCCATTATGTATTCCAATTCTATTTAGAATGTGTTGGCGGGAAGGGGGAGAGGACAGTTTTCAGTTAAGAGCTATCAAACACCACGTCGCAGTGAGAATATGTAATAGTAGCTTACCCTAATTTTTCCCCATCCCTTTAGGAGAGACATTAAGGAGATAAATAGCAGTTGAAACAGCAAGCAAAAAGGCAGCAAAACTCACCTGCCCAGGTCTTAGAACAAATGCACTACAGGGTGCAGCCAGCCCATAAAGCAAGATGTTAGCTACACAGGTGCAAAATACCAGCTCAAAAGCCACTCACCACATACCCATTCAGGGAGGGGGTGACTGCCCAGTATACAATTGCACAATGAAGGCCCACATAGGGTACCGTTCACACAAGGTTAATGCATAGTGTCTGAAAAAAACATGCAAAAAACAAAAAAAGTTTTGCTGCCTTTTTGCTTGCTGTTTCAATTGGATATTTGGAGACGTTGAGTCTTTTTTAGTGGCTTTGCTGAATAGTTTAGTGTAGGTACTCGTAAGCGTGAGGACCTTTGGCGCAGGTTATGAGCTTACGTATTTTGGCCAAAATATCAACTAATACCTCACAAAAAAAATTGTGTTTTTTGCACTGTGTTTTCAGAGTGCAGCCAAACCCAAACACGTCTTGTCTCGCATGAGGGGTGTTCACACTGTTATGCATTGAGAGTGTGCTGGCCAGCCCACCGAGTCGAATGGTAAGGGCGTGACTAATAGGCTGTGAACCAGGCACTATGCATTAACCTTGTGTGAACGGTACCCTATGTGGGCCTTCATTGTGCAATTGTATACTGGGCAGTCACCCCCTCCCTGAATGGGTATGTGGTGAGTGGCTGTTGATCTGGTATTTTGCACCTGCGTAGCTAACATCTTGCTTTATGGGCTGGCTGCACCGTGTAGTGCATTTGTTCTAAGACCTGGGCGGGTGAGTTTTGCTGCCTTTTTGCTTGCTGTTTCAATTGGATTTTTGGAGACGTTGAGTCTTTTTTAGTGGCTTTGTTGAATAGTTGAGATAAATAGCAGGTTCTAATTCAACATCCACAACGAGAACCCTGCAGATGAAAGCTCTTCCTCCCTCTCCGAACAAAACCAAAAAATGTGGTATTGAGTACAAACCTCTGAGCCACAACACCAAGAGAGGTACGATAGCTGGGGGTTCAGTCTGTGGAGGAGATCCGTGGTGTGATACCAAAACATCAAAATCTTATACTGATTCTCCTTATAAAGAGTACAAAAAGAAGACTTAACTGCTCTATCCCACATATGTTGCCAGATTTGAGGCGACAGACCCCTCCCCAAAATAGACTCCCATCTACTCATGTATGGATGTTTAATTTGCCGACCTGGGCATGGGTTATAATCTTATATATTTCTGAGATTAATCCCTAAGTTGATGGGCCCCTTATGCAAATCCTTTCAAAAGCAGACAGTGAGGACACCTTTGATGAACCATATAGCGACAAGGCAAGGTGCTTAATCTGCATATACTGAAATATGTTAGATATATTAAATCTAGCCTTGATGTCGTCAAACGTAAGAACCTCCAGCATGTCCCCATCCACCAAATCTGCTAATCTGAACAAACCCGCCTGAATACATAGCTGAGCCATTGCAGGATCCATGCTATTTGGAATCAAAGGTTGATAAATTATATCATTGGCGATTTGCAAGAGGCCAAGTTGAACTTCCTCATGCACGTTAACCAAACCTCCCTCATAAACTGAATGGGACCCAATAGCGGAACTGAAACTCTGATGGGCTTGTTTGTCCATAATAAGGCATTCAGATGGATTGGGCCAGCCATAGCCTTTCTATTTCGGTCCATTTGTTAAATGCCCGCAAAGAGGCCCACGAGGAAATCCTACACAAATGGGCCACTCAGTAGTACCCAATAATGTCAGGGACAGAAAGACCCCCTGTGAGAGACAAGGACACGCTTAGAGACGCAATGATACTGACCATTTCAGATTAACTTCATTATAGCAGCTTGAAAGGACTTAAGCTTCCCTATAGTGAAAGTCTCAAAATATTAAAGCACCTTAAGGAGAAGTAACATTTTAATGGAGGCTATACGACCTGTCAAGGAAAGCGAAAGGTTCATCCATTTATGTAATAATTTCCTCAGATCGAGAATAGCGAAAGAAAATTGCAGTTATAGAGAGTATTATAAGAAGAGGACAAGTGAACCCCCAAATACTTGACAGCATCATTCTTCCATCTAAATTTGAAATTTAATTTCAAATGTTCCAGAAAGTCCGAAGGCACATTTAACAGCATTGCTTCTGTTTTGGTAGTATTTAATGTCTATCACGATAAGCCCCAATATATTTTTTAACACCTCTGTGAGATTAGAATACACACAATGTCCATAAACATATCAAAAATCTATAGGGGACCTTAAATAAGGAAAATCAATATTCACGTTGTAATGGAAAACAATGGGTGTGTCATAACTAAACACACAATACGACGGATACAAAGTATCCAAACACACCACTGAGAAAATTGTACTAAAATATAATTTTTATTGTAAATATTAAAAAAAAAATTGTCAAAAAACATCAGTTGAATAAAGACATACTACATTTATGAAGATATGGTCAAACAAGGATAGTACCCAAATACAAAAAGTGGCAGTGTGGAAAAGTAACGGGCTATATGGTAGCTAAATAGTAAGACCTTACATAGGTCCAAACATAGGGTGAAAGTAAAGTGCATATAGTGCAGACCCAAAGAGGTCACAATAAAGCAGCCATAAAAGTAAATAAATAAAGTAAATGTTATAGCTTACCCATAATGAAGTATAAAGTGCCCGTCCATGATGCAACAGATGCCCCAATGCGCATTTTGCTGATGTGCTTTATCAAGGGGAGTGTGTCTCATATATCCTCATCAGAACCTTTTATATGGTGTGATATGAAAGGTATGGCGAATCACCTGTTGTGCATGTCACCACCGCCCCTGGGTCTCAGCTGTATTGCTTACCGTCACTCAACTCCAGCGTGTGTGGAAGAAATGCCTCAATGACGTCATTAACACACGCCGGTAGTACAAAGAGGCCGTTGGCAATACAGAGACATTGGGTAAAGTGCGCATGCATATAGCGATCGCCATCTTTAAGAAGTACATAGGCCACGGCCATTTTGGAGTGTATGTTTTTTTGCAATCTATGTACAATGTATGTAATCAATATACAAGAGTGCTGAGGGGAAGGGAGAAAGCAAGGAACAAAGGTATCAACGCACCATAAACTGGAAAACGGGTATGGGGACTGACTTACATAAAACTACAAAAGAAAATAAAAATAAGAAAAGAATTAGGTGAAGCATATATAATGAAGAAACACTAATAATATATATGCTACATATTGATCCCATATTAAAGTAGTTTAAATATAGTAAACCGCTACTCAAGCGGATAAAAGTATAGGGACATAAATGATACAGGAAAGATGTATATCTTTGTACTGTGTAAGGCCTTTTTCACACTTCAGTCGAGCGATGTCAGTCAAAATCCGCCAATTTTTGAATTTGGCGGATCCGCCATTATTTTTTTGGCAGATCCGCTGTTTTCCCATAGACTTGTATTACTGGTGGATTGCGACGGATGGTCGTCCGCTGCATCCGCTCTTTGGCGGATCCGCAAAAATTTTGGCGTCCGCTATCTCGATTGGACGGACATTGTAACGGTTTTTGTCTGCGTCGAAATGGCGGATGCTGGCGGATCGCAATGGATCCGCCGCATCCTCCAAATTTTTACAATGGATGCCTATGGGTGGCGGATCCGTCGCCATCTGTCATTTGACGGATTCACACGACGGATCCGCCGTTTTGGACTGAGAATGCTCCAAAATGTTGGATACTTTTCCAGACAGCCCAAAACCTATATAAACAAGCCAGGTCTGCCTCATTGCCACACATGAAGACCAAGCATCAAGACATCAAGACAAGCAAGCCTGAAGACCCTGCTAGCAAGCCTGAAGACCCTACCTGTCAGCTAGCCAGCCAGAGAGATTGGTTGCCAGCCCAGCTGATTCCTGCCAGCCAGTGTGAGTATAATGCCATCATGTGTGATTGCAGCATGTTTTAGTGTGTCCTGCATTCTTATTTTCTTTCATACTGTAGTTATTTTTCCAACATGTTTAGTTTTCATAATGTACTAGTATTTTTGTGTGCGTGCATATGTGTGTGTGTGCATGCATGTGTCTGCGTGTGTTTGTGTCAAGGCATGTGTATTTTGTTTCTATAATGTAATGTAACTGTATTTTAAATAAAGAGCAGTGTAGCTCCTACTTGACACAAAAAAAAGTAAAAAAAATATTCATTACAATAAAAACTGTCTACAAAAACTGTCCGTAGTATAATTTCAAACATAGGTTATTTGTGTTATTATTGGTATAACACACAGGGTATACATAGGTGTATTGTTTTCAAAATGTGGATCTAAAATTTATGGGGTGTGTACAAAGGTTTATACAAAGGTAATGGGGTGTATTCAAAGGTAATGGGGTGGGGGTGTATACAAAGGTTATGGGGTGTATACAAAGGTATTCAAAGGTTATGGGGTGTATACAAAGGTTATGGGGTGTATACAAAGGTATACAAAGGTTATGGGGTGTAAACAAAGGTATACAAAGGTTATGGGCTGTATACAAAGGTTATGGGGTGTATTCAAAGGTGTATACAAAGGTTATGGGGGTAGGTATCTAAAGTTGGAAGGGGGGTTGGTGTTTAGAAATTTTTTATTTTTTTGGGTGGGGGTGAAGCAGGAGGTGGAGGGTTCTGTAGCTTGTGCATTGTGTATCAAGAGGATGTAAAAGACGGCGTTGGAAAACCACGCAAGTAATCTTTTTATTATTTTTGGGTATCATAGGTTTAAGTGTCTTTATACTTGCAGATTAATTGAAGGACACAGTCTGCCAGGCCCAAGAGGATACAGTCTGCTAGGCCCAAGAGGACACAGTCTGCCAGGCCCAAGTTTTGAGTTATGTAAGTATATTGCAATTGAGCTTTTCTATCTTTTGTATAGTTACTAAATTGTCTTTATGCTTGCAGATTATTTGGAGGACAGTCTGCCAGGCCCAAGAGGACACAGTCTGCTAGGCCCAAGAGGACACAGTCTGCCAGAACCAAGTTTAGAGTTATGTAAGTATATTGGCAATTGAGCTTTTCTATCTTTTGTATAGTTGCTAAATTGTCTTTGTGCTTACAGATTACTTTGAGGACAGTCTGCCAGGCCCAAGTTTAGAGTTATGTAAGTATATTGACAATGGAGCTGTTCTATCTTTTGTATAGTTGCTAAATTGACTTTATACTTGCAAATTACTTGGAGGACACAGTCTGCCAGGCCCAAGAGGACACAGTCTGCCAGGCCCAAGAGGACACAGTCTGCCAGGCCCAAGTTTAGAGTTATGTAAGTATATTGGCAATTGAGCTTTTCTATCTTTTGTATAGTTGCTAAATTGTCTTTATGTTTGCAGATTACTTTGAGGACAGTCTGCCAGGCCCAAGAGTACACCGTCCGCTAGGCCCAAGAGAACAGTCTGCCAGGCCCAAGTTTAGAGTTATGTAAGTATATTGGCAATTGAGCTTTTCTATCTTTTGTATAGTTGCTAAATTGGCTTTATGCTTGCAGATTACTTAAAGGACCCAGTCAGGCCCAGTTGTTAAGCCAGTAATGTCTTCTTCTGGGAGCCCCCGCCACAGCGTAGGCGAACTGAGGTAATTATTCTTTTTTTGTCACTGATGATAACATTATTTGCAAACCTATATGCATGTATTCTGTTTTCACAGGAAGCTGAAGCAGAGGGGCTTTCAGAAGGAGACGGTCAGGGTGGAGAAATACCAGGAGTGGGCGCGCAGAGTGTAAGTTTTGCACAGACAGATCCTCACATCACATTATTACCCAACACAAACATTGATCACAGCACACACAAAACATACCGCCATTCCTTGCACATAATTTTTTATTTTTTTCTGTTTTATAGTCTTCACAATCCAGGTCTCATCGGAGAGTTCCTCCAATGACCTCCCATGATCGTTGCGACGGTCAGCAAGTAAGTACACTTTTTTAGTTTTGTGTTCGCTAAATTCTTTTTACTTCATGTTGCTTAAAATTTCTTTTTTTTTCTCCGCAGGATTCACAGCGTGCTCCCGATACAGATGGTGAGGATGGAGGGATCG
>VIAB01048178.1:2875-17801 GCA_009801035.1 Oophaga pumilio | reverse complement strand
TAAAAATGCTTGCCACCTGGGCGTAGAACAGGTTCATCACTAGTGGTTTATATAATTGTATGGGAACTTGAAAATAGCTCTGTGGGTATAGCTGTGGAGCTATGCTGTTAGGTAAAAATCCTGTTAGGGATATAGATTATTAGTAATCTGTGCAGGGACAGTAGTAGAGCAGCACTAGAGTTCAAAAGAAAAAAAATGAAAGTACCTTACTTGAAGCAGATTAGGACGTTTGTGCTGCTTTCAGATTAACCCCCCTGTCACACTAAGCGAGATCGCTAGCAAGATCGCTGCTGAGTCATAAGTTTTGTGACGCAACAGTGATTTCGCTAAGTTTGACAGGTGGCAGCGACCAGGCCCCTGCTGTGAGATCTCTGGTCGTGTCGGAATGGCCTGGACTATTTTTTTTATCGTTGAGGTCCCGCTGAGTAGCATGCATCAGTGTGTTTGACACCTCTTACCAACGATCTTGTTAGCCAATCAGGGCTGAGACACATAGGCGACACATCATTACACAGGTCGCTACGGGTCACCGATCGTTGCTGCGTCATTGGGAAGATTTGACTGTTTGGCATCTCACCAGAGGCCACATAGCAACACAGCAACAATCCCTGCCAGATCGTATCGTTGTCGGGATCGCTGTTGCATCACTGAATGTGACGGTACCCTAAGAGTCATGACAATACATGAAGGAGATGCTGCTGCTCAAGAACATATACCCTGTAAGGGATTAAGTACATGCACTAGAAGTAGGGTAAAAACCTGCTAATGTAGGTGAGGACCCAGTATATAGAGTTGCCTGCTGAGGACAGAGTTGCCTACCTCTCAAGTCTTCCTCCGTGTGTCCTGCTAGATGGAAGCTGCGTCAGAGTGGTGATGGGGTATGGGGAGCGTCCCCCCCTTCACCCAGGATCTCACCTCTTACCGAGATGTAGGAAAATTGGCACGCTGTGGCCGACAGACGCTGCCAAACAGAGCAGGAGTGTGGAGGGGGCGTGGTCTGGGTGATGTCACTTAGAACTGGAAGCAGAGAGGAATGGAAGCTGTGAAGGGCCAGTAGCTTACGTGTTTCAAGGGTACACAGACCCTCTTCATCACGGCAGGTTTCACAAAATGTCCTTGTTTCCTTTGCCTCTGTGACAGCCGTGACACTAAAGCGAACTATCACAGAAAGGACTGGCCACAGCGGACCGAGTTCTCTGTGGGGAAGAGCAACGTCAAGTGGGAGCCGCTGATAGAACCCCTGAAGGTGCTGATGCCACCACTGCATATCAAGTTAGGCCTCATCAAGCAATTTGTCACTGCTCTTGACAAGGAGTCAGCAGCTTTCAAGTACCTCCAAGATCTCTTTCCAAACCTGTCTGAGGCAAAGTTCAAGGTTGGTATCTTCGTCCAACCGCAGATCAAGAAGATCATAGAATGTGACGAGTTCGCCAAGCTGCTGAACAGGACGGAGAAACCGGCTTGGAACAGTTTTGTTGCAGTGGTTCATGGCTTCCTGGGTAATCACAAGGCTGAAAACTATGTGCAGTTGGTTCAAACTCTCATAAAGAATTACGCCATAATGGGATGCAGAATGTCTCTCAAAGTCCATATCCTTGACGCTCACCTTGACAAGTTCAAGGAGAACATGGGAGCTTACTCAGAGGAGCAAGGCGAGTACTTTCATCAAGATATATTGGACTTTGAACGTTGTTACCAATGACAGGATAACGAAAACATGATGGGGGACTACATTTGGGGGCTTCTTCAAGAAAGCGATTTGCAGTATACTCGCAAATCTAGAAAAACTACTCATTTCTGAACCTTTTTGAGTGATTTTTGACTGTCTTTGTCTATTTACCAGGCAAGTGTTGTTTTTTTT
This sequence comes from Oophaga pumilio, assembly GCA_009801035.1. Taxonomy (NCBI): domain Eukaryota; kingdom Metazoa; phylum Chordata; class Amphibia; order Anura; family Dendrobatidae; genus Oophaga; species Oophaga pumilio. The sequence goes on along the minus strand of VIAB01048178.1, from coordinate 15,940 downwards.
ATCAGACTGCATGAACGAAAATATAATAATTTCCTTTTTTTGATACAATAAATACGAAATTTTTCTGGCCTGTGGTCATAAAATCAAAGTTTGTGCTAAATGTAGTTGTTTTTCCATAGTCTTTAAACATAAGCAGTTGAAATATTACACTTGGAAGCCAGGAACAAAATTTGTGTTACATATTGTTATGTATTGTTGATGGTGGGATCTGCAACCTCTTTGCTAATTTACATTGAGGAACATTTTTCTAAAATTGTTACATAATTTTTAGAATGCATTTGCTAACAGATTGGTGAACCTCTGACTATCTTTGCTTCTGAGATATTCTGTTTCTTCAACATGCTCTTTTTATACTTAGTCATGTGACTTAGTTGAAAAATTATCCTATTGTTGTTTTTCACTAGTACCGCTCACTTTTCCAGCTTTTTGTTAACCATGCCTCAACTTTTTTGGAATGCGTTACCATCAATTTACAATTTTTTAAAAGGAAACGGAAAATATCTAACTCTTATCTTCTGATATGTATTCTATGTTTTGAATAAAATGTGGCTTTGAGAGATTTCCAGATCATTACATTCTTTTTTTTCTTTACATTTTATAGTGTCCCATCTTGCTTGTAGTTGTGAGTGTAGGACTGCCCACTCTGCTACTTGAAGCTGATTAGAGACTCAAACAGAGATAAAAAAAGACACCAAATACACTTGTGCAGAAAAGAAATATATGCTTAATCTGTCTATTAACCCAAAAAACAAGATAAAGGAAGCAAATGCCATAAAATAACAAAGTTTATTGAAACATAATAGAAACTTTTTGTAGGGACATAGAAGTTGAGTAGGGACATAAATGCAAAAAAGCCAGTTTTTAAGGGAGTATAACGAAAATAAAACAACAAATGTTAGAAGAAAATCACCTTAAATAAATAAACTCAGGCTAATGTAGTGATAAATTGTAATTATAATATATCAGTGCATATACAGTATAAGGAAGTGATAATTTCACTGAATAAAAAAGGAGTACAATAAGCATGAAACATGTTCCACCCAGGAATGGGATTTGAGCCCAAAGCTAGTAGATAAACTGCACAGTATGCTGTCTTAGGACTGTTTCACACGTCCAGATATTTCCGGTACCGGAAAAATCGTTACCTTAGATATCCGTGTCCGTGTGTCCACGTGGTACATCCGTGTGGCACACGTGTGGTAAATGTGTGCCGCACATGTGCCGCATCAGTACCACAGGGACGGCCTCAGGGGAAATAGCGCTACAGTAAGCCGCTGTTCCCCTACATGTGGTGCTGAAGTCGGCTGTCATTATTCTCTCCTGCTCTGCCAGCAAGAGCGTGAGCAGGAGAGAATGAATGGAAAACCAGATGTGGGGTCCCCCTTATTTTTTGAACAAGCCAGGCAAAACTATACAGGTGGGGGCTGCTATTCTCAGGCTGGAAAGGGGCCATGAATATGGGCCCCCCAGCCTAAAAACAGCAGTCCCCAGCTTCCCAGAAAAGGTGCATCTTTTAGATGCGCCTATTCTGGAACTTTGTTGGGTTCTTCCCACTTGCCCTGTAGTGGTGGTAAGTGGGGTTAATAAGGGGTTAATGTCACCTTTTGTAAGGTGACATTAAGCCCGGATTAGTAATGAATAGGTGTCAATAAGACAATAAGACAAACAAACACACACAATAAGAAGAAAGTATTTTAAAGAAAGAATACACTACTCAGTTTTAAAATCTTTATTATACTCCTAATCCAGTATCAAAGCCATTGTTCTCCTAGAAAAAATGCAATGACACCTTTTCATTACTAAGCTGGGCTTAATGTCACCTTACAGTAGAAAGGTGACATTAACCCCTTATTAACCCCACTTGCCACCCCTACAGGGCAAGTGGGAAGAACCCAACAAAGTTCCTGAATAGGCGCATCTAACTGAGCCTTTTCTGGGCAACTGCAGGCTGCTGTTTTTAGGCTGGGGGAGCCCATGTTCATGGCCCCTGTCCAGCCTGAGAATAGCAGCCCGCACCTGTATAGTTTTGTTGGGTTGGTTCAAAAACTAAGGGGGACACCAAGTCGGTTAGTTTTTCATTCATTCTCTCCTGCTCGCGCTGTTGCCGGCAGATCAGGAGAGAATAATGACAGCTGGCTTCAGCACCACAGGCAGGGGAACAGTGGCTTACTGTAGCGTTTCTTCCCCGGCAGCCGTCCGTAAACACGGAGGACAGTGTGAACTGTTCTCCATGTGCATGTATGTGGGACATTTTGCGAAACGTGCTGCCGGAGGAAAACGGACATGTCTGCGTGATTTGCACATGGACACATGGTCAGTGAAAACACGCTGACATGTGCATAGACCCATTCCTTTGAATGGGTCTACTTGTGTCAGTGTCTCTGGTACGTGAGAAAACTGTCACTACACGTACCGGAGCCACTGACGTGTGAAAGAGGCCTTAAATGAAGTCAATAATCATCATATTAGGTAGGGTGTTCAAACAGAGTCCTATACTTAGCTACTTTGTATAATAAAGTGCAATAATTAGTGCCACAAAGCTAAGCTGCAGTACACCAAGAAAGAGTGTATAAATAATAGGTGAATCACCTTAAATAAAGTATATATGTTATAGCAGCAAGTATATAAATAATAAGCGAATCGCCTTAAAAAAGCATATAAGTTGTAGCAGCAAGGAGATAGAAGGACAATAGTACAAAAGGTGCAGATAAGGAACTGAATAAATCAGAGGGAAGAGCTGCCGCCTGGTGCACAAGAGCTGCTGTATTAGAGTCCTAACACACACTGATAAATGGAGTCCTTCTGTAACACACTTTTCACCTTTTTTTGACCTTCCTTTCTTTCCAATTTGAATGACCTCACCGGGGAAATGTTGCTCTGGTACAACATGGGCTGCTAAATTTAGCCTGACTGCTAAATATTATAGCATTGATCACTACTTCCTGGAACTAAAGGAAGGTCCTGGTTTGGCCTTCACATTGTGATAGCACATAAGCATTGTATATTGCCATCTGTATGATGTGCATGGTCAGCTACTTGTACCATGCCTTGGCTTTTCTCATGACACTGTACAGTTAGAGGACTTGATTAGAGAGACTCCCCCCATGTTCTTGTTGTACCCCAATACACAGTTGGATTTGTGGACCTGTGTAGAGCTACCTTGTACAACAGTGGGGTGCTGCTATCACCATGTTAGGTGGTCAAGAAAAGGACATCCATCTTGTCTCTGTACTTGACCACCAGCATGTTGTTGCTACACTGGACTCTGCTCTCACTTTTTATGAGCAGCTGCCCAAATAGCGTCCTAGAGAGGCCACTGAGATTTTTGCAGATAGTAACGCATGAGGGACTTGAAGAGTGGAATGTTGGTATAAAAGTTATCTATATAGAGGTGATAACCTTAATCCAACAGTGGGTGCACCAAATCCCACACAATTTTCCCACTCATTTCCAGCACAGGGGGCCATTCAGGGGATTAAATCCGGGTGTCCTTCCATTTATAAACCCTAAACTTTAGATGTATTTTGAAGTACTCTCACACAGTTTGTAGAGTATAATTCCTTACCTGGCCCTCTTACTGGGCAGGTATTGTGAAAATTTGAGCCTCCCCTTGAAATATATTAGGGACTCATCCACGCAGATGTCCCTTTGGGGAATGTACACCTCAGCAAACTTGATGCTGAAGTGGTCAATGACAGGCCAAACTTTGAAAAGTCAGTCAAAGATGGGGTCATCTCGGGGAAGACATTGTGCATAATCATTGCAAAAATTTTTGGATGGCCTCAAAGTGTGTCCGGGACTTATGATGAAGTAGGATTTTGGGATAAAAACTGCTGGGTGTACAAATTTGTCTGCGACATCTTGAGATTTACAAAATCCTCAGATGAAAAAACTTTGAAAAGTAAATTCCTCTGAGGCTGGTAGTGTCAAATTAGATTACTGATTGCACCACAAAATCAGGAATCTGTGGCTTATAATTTTTGGGAGGTGAAATCAATAGAGGGTCATTAACGGTAGGCGCCAGTTCGTTTTCTGTCCTGGGTTGTCTGCATGGTGGTTCGTTATCATTTAAGGAAGAGGAGGCGGAGTCAGAAAAATAAAAGAAAGTGGGATTCAGGGCCGGCTCCAGGTTTTTGTGGGTCCTGTGTAAAATAGTCTCAGTGGTCCCCTTTAACACATACCACGGTTCATGATGCACAGATACGGCAGAGAAATATAGGTATAGTACAGTGCCAAAGATTTCACTTACTTCTTACAGTATATGAATGATATCTATTGTAAATTCTACTATAGTTCAGAAACTGGTGAATTATCACAGCGCAGAGTGCGTGCGCTGGGGGATTCAAAAGTCTGCAGAGTGATTGCAGACTTTTCATTTTAGACTGGACAGTATAGTCCTCCATACAGTATTATTGGCACCACATAGTCCTAGATACAGTATTATAAGCATCACATAATCCTCCATACAGTATTATGGGCACCACATAGTCTTCCGTATAGTAGTATGGTCACCACATAGTGCTTCAGACAGTACAATGGGCCCCATATATTGCTCCATTCAGTATAATTGGCCCCATATAATGCTCAATACACTATAATGAGCCCCATATAGTGCACCATAAAGTATAATGAGCCCCATATATTGCTCCAAGCATATAATGAGCCCCATGTATTGCTCCATACAGAAGAATTGACCCCATATAGCTCTCCATACAAAATGGGCCCCATATAATGGTCCATTCCGAATAATGAACCCTATATAATGCTCCATACAGAATAATGGACCCCATATAATGCTGCATACAGAATAATGTGCCTCATATATAGCTGCATAAAGATTGATTGACCCCATATAATGCTGTATACCGAATAATGGACCCCGTATAATGCTACATACAGAATAATGGGCCCCATTTAATGCTACATACAGATTAGGCTCCATATAGTGCTCCATGCAGAATGGGCCCCATATAATGCTCTATAAAGAGTGGACCCCAAATAATGCTCCATGCAGAATGGGCCCCTTTTATAATACTCCATACTGAATGGGCCCCATATAATACTCCATACAGAATTGTCCCCATATAGTTCTCCATACACAATGGGTCCCATATAATGCTCCATACAGAATAATGGACCCCATTATTCTGTATGGAGTGCTTTAAGGGAGCCATTATTCTGTATGGAGCAATATATGGGGCTCATTACACTGTATGGAGGATTATATGGTGCCCATAATACTGTATGAAGGACTATACTGTCCAGTCTAAATTGAAATGTTTTGAATCCCCCAAAGGCATGCATTGTGCGCTTTGACGATTCACTGGTTTCTAAGCTATTGTAGAATTTACAATGAACATCACTCATGTCATATATGGGGCTCATTATTCTGTATGGAGCGCTATGTGGTGCCCATAATACTGTATGGATGACTATACTGTCTGGTTTCTGAGCGGTTGTAGAATATACAATAGATATCACTCATGTAATGAAAGAAGTAAGTGAAATCTTTGGCATTGTAATATACCTATATTTCTCTGCTGTTTCTATGCATCAAGAATTGTGGTATGTGTTAAATGGGCCCACTGAGACTCTTTGCCCACAAAAACCTGGAGCAGGCCCTGAGGTCAAGTGCTGATCAGTGATCAAGTACTGATCAGTGCTCAGTGGCAGAATGGTGTTTTGTGGAAGCAGAGGGGGAAAGAGGGATTGGGGTGGATTAAGAAACATAAGGGATCAGGAACGGATCAGGGAAGGATCAGGAATGTCTTCTTTCTTTTTTCTTCTTCAGCAGCAACAGCAGGAACATCAGCAAGGATGGCACAGGCTTGAAAAAGTCTGAGGCATCATAAGGACCAGCATAGTGTGACAGAACTCTTAGTGACTGCTCTTCTTGCGTCTGGAAGTCAAAATGAGGAAATACAGAATGGTCACTGAGAATTCAGATCACTCCTCTGCACTATGATTGGTGTGATTGACGCCATCATCGATTGTATCAGTCAGAGCTGGCTCTAGTGATGCTGTGGTTGCTAGACTCCAGCCTATGATTGGTGCTCTTACAGCAATGATCATAGGCTGGACATCAGCGTTTCAGGCAATTTTATTGCCTGAAACACTGAGAAACGCTGTGATTGGCTGTTCAGAATTGAACAACGAATCACAGCGACCATAGTTGTCGGGGGGGCGCCACCCCTCCAACACAATTAATCCAGGTGCCCTGCTGTGAGAAATGAGATGAAGTATGTATACTGCATTGGTCAGGAAGTCCTTGCCAACCATGACGTATATATACTGCAAATGTTGGGAAGAGGTTAATTAGACAACATTCTAAGACAAATTGTCAAAATGGTGTGTTTTGAGTAATGATAGCCTTTGGAAGGGGGAAAAAGCAAACATACCTAATGATCTACAGTAGCAAAAAGGTCTGGGGCGAGAGGCTGGTTAGTTGTAAAAGTCTATATGAAAAAGTTAGAGTACTATTTTTAATGATCTATGGTGGAAAAGCTAGTTGTAAAATCCTGATAATCAATAGGGTGAGTGGGGGAGACACAATTTATTTAACATCCCTTGAGGTCTAAGGGGAAGAAATTGTATATTTACTAACCCTGGTTGTCTGAAAAAGTATATAGTAGTTCCACACTGCACATAATATATCCAACCATGGTTCAAACTGTCCCGTAAAGCGCAATGAAATAACACTTTACATGATTAATCTTTCTCTTTTTTAAAAAAATAAAAATATTTCCAGAAATTACAAGTACCTCCCAAAGAATCATTCAATATTGTTCTGCATTTGCCTTTTATCATTCTTAAGCTGTAGGATACTGACATATTATTTTTTTACTTTAAACTCTGTACAGTTCTGACAGGTTACTTTTTATATATTTTATGAATATTTTTTACTTTAGCATAGTATTTCTTTGTTTTATATTGCTTAATAATCATGGACTGTTGCACTCTATGTAACAGTTTGTTCTCATAGTTGTTTTCAGTTTCAAAATTATTCCAAATGTTTAAGATTCATTAATTTGACATGTTTTTGAGGGAAGAGGGTGTATATACTTTACATAATATTTGTCTAAATAAAAATGATCAGACGTAATCAAATACTTTGTGCAATTTAAATACCTATTAAAATCACTGAATTACAATGTGTGTTTTTATCCAACATTACTGGACTGCTGTATATTTATGACAACTAAAGAATGTTGAACTAGTAGAACTTTTTTGTAATAAATGTATATTTTATTTTTTATTTTAATGGGCTTCAGCTCAATTTTGAGCTATGGGGAATTGAGGGATGAATGCTTTATTGTGTGTAAGCCTAGATAGGCCAACCAGGGTCTTTTCTGCCATTACCTTGATTGTATCAAGCCATCGGTTGCTGGTCTTCCTCTTCGTCTTGTTCTTTCTATTCTTCAGACCATGATGCTCTTCTCCAGTGATTGCTCTCTTAGTATTATGTGTCCAAAGTGGGCAAGTCATAGTTTGGTGATTCTTACTTCGAGTGACATGTCTGACTTGATTTATTCTAAAATTTATTTATTTGTTCTTCTTGCCATCCATGGTATTGATAACAGCCTTCTCCACAACCTCGTTTCAAAGGCTTTGATTCGTCTTCTGTCTTGTTTCTTTATTGTCAAAATTTTGTATCTGTATATTACCACAGAAAAGACCTAACAATATACGAACCATGTCTTCGTTGCCAGTGAATTGTTTCCTGATTTGAAAACTTTGTCCTGTGACTTCATTGTTGATTTGCCCATAGCTTCTTTCCCATTAGCTTCTTGTGTCATCGCTGCATCTTGAGTGATCATTGATCTCAGTAGGTTGAAATCCTTTACAGCTTCAAGTTTGCCACCTTCCATCTCAAATGCATCATACATGGCAGTAGTCAATATATTTGTCTTCTTTGTATTTAGCAGCAGTCACATGTTTGCGCTTTCCATCTTGACATTCTGTAATAAGTCCTTCACTTCATCTACGCTTGTTGCTATCAATGTTGTATCGTCAGCGCATTTAAGATTGTTGATGATTCGCCAAGAAATTTTGATTCCTTCTTCTCTTTCAGCAAGTCCAGCCTTCCTGAAAATAACTTCTGCATATAAAATGAAGAGAAATGTTGACAGGATGCTGCCTTGTCTGACGCCTTGCTCTACTACCATGCCGTGTCGGCTTGTTCCTGTCAGACTGTTGGTTCTTGGTCAGGGGAACAGTACCTAAAAAGACTAATGAGATTGTTCAGCACATCCATATCGTTGATAATATTCCAAAATTTCTGGTGATCAACACAGTTGAAGGCTTTACTGTAGTGGATGAAGCAAAAATAGATCTCCTTGTTGCATTTTTGGCCTTTTCCATTATCCAGGGTGAGGAGTGTGGGTGAGGTGAAGGTACCATAATTCAACACAGTAGGGGAGGTTGTTTGAGGGAGTGTCAGACAAGTTTCTGTTAGATTGAGGAAGAATTGTGAGAAGTAAAGTGGTCGTGAGTAGCATGGAATTTATCACAGAAGGAGCGTGCATTCCATGGTGCTCTAGTAAGAGGGAATAGTGGAGCTGGGGGGTCAAGAAATTGGATTTTAGTTTAAAGATAATGAAAGGATTTTTAGTAATTGTGGAGTGATAGGAAGGAGAAATAATAGCAGGTTTTAGCTGAGAAGGACCAGGATTGGGAGATATATCACTAGCAGAAGGAGAAGCTGAGATAGGATGAGTAAATATAAGAAGGAGAATACATGGCTTATTTGTTAGGAGAGATCTATATTTGTTTGCTATGTGTTGGGTTTTGTTGATAGGGAAGGTGATTAAGAACTAGGAGAGTAATAACTGTGAGGGCGAATATAAGCATGATGAAATAGTGTAATTGAGGGATTATTGTAAAAGGGAAGATATTGTTAGTTTTAAGTCGGTCTTATTTTCTCTTCATTCCCGGTATATTTCTAATATATTTCTAATGTGCATTTAATAAGCTGCACATAAAAGTAGCTTACGCACATAAACATTAGAGATGATGAGCGGATCGCTTAATATTTAAATTTGCCAGCTTCGCTGAATTCTACAAGTAAATTTGATCCATGAGAAACACATTTATTCCTTGAATCACCATACTGCAAAGTATCTACCGTAATTGGCCAGAAAAGACTTGCATAACACTAGGAGGTCTTCTAGGACTGCATTGGGCACTTTTTGAGCTTTTTTGTGCAAACACAGCGTTAATAATATCCAAGTGATTTCAACCTATATGGCCAGGGGAAAACAGATGTTGTTTATCATTAATAACCAACAGTCTGTTTAACAAGACTGTAGTATCAGAATTTTAAAGCTACTTGAATGGTAAAAGTTCTGTAAAAATGATGCCTCACTAGTGTTTATACAGAGGCGCCGCAAACAGAAAAAGGCATGACTTTTTTTTACATGATGTGGTGCAAAAATTATTACTCTTTGGAGAGTAGCAATAAATTTTTTGTTTGCTAATTTCAAAGGTCATATCTTTTCACAAGCTGTCCAAATATTCTTCCTATTTTTAGGAAGCAGGAACAGGTTAGTTGTTTTTAAAGTGAAGAAGCAATTATTTCTCAACTAGGAGTTTTAGCAGTAAGCAGGGAATTTTCCCAGGGTGCAGCCGATGAGGGGTGCCATTGGGCCACCTAATGCTAATTTTGCCGCCTTCAAGGAGTGTGATTAGGCTAATCTCCAAAAACTGACAGTCTGTTCAAAGAAGCAGTGAACCTCTTGATCCCTTAATTAATTTGTACTTGCATCTTTCAGGCACTAGATAGATACTGGCATAACAACTGCCCCACATAGGGGATGGATGGTGATGTAGTTAAGTGTTCGAATAAAACCTAAGACACAGGAGTTTTGAATGGAGGGTATGAGTGGTCTTCGTATGACCACTCATATGCAATTTTCATACCGATGGTCACATGCTAATTAGCTTCTCTTACTGCTTCTCTCAATGAAACAGGAGTTGTAGTTTTGCAGAAGCTACAAAGTAAAAAAAAACTATGTATGGGCATGCAAAAAGTCTGACAGTGCTGGACCAACAATGCCAGCCCTGGTAGCAGCAGTATTACAATATAGATGAAAGTGATCCAAGGGGTAACGTTTCTCCTTGCGGAGAGTGACATCTCAAACCTGACATGCCAAGGTGAGGAGAGACTTTTAAGCCTTGCAATGTTTCTTTGGAAAATATGCAAATTGTCTCTTCAGAGAGGAACTGGACTAAAACCTTAGTGTCACCTGTTGGAAGTAGCAATCCTAAAAGTCAATAAGGACCCTCTAATGAGCCTTGGCACATTACTTAAGATAAAATCCAAAACAAAAATCTAAATTTGCAGACTCTCTGTTTCAGGGTACTGCCCTTCGTCAGTGCAAAGTCCCAAACTCCTAAAGGAGCATTGCAAGGCGAAAAAGTCTCCTCACCATGGCACGTCAGGCTTGACATGTTAATTTTTGCAAAAGAGAAATGTTACTCCTTGGATCCCGGTCAGACGCCTCTCATCCAGCCAAACCAGATCTCACACTTTGCACTGATGAGAGGCAGAACCCCAAAACACAGTGTCTGCAAGTTTAGATTTTGGCTTTGGATTTTATTTAAGTCATGAAGCAAGGCTCATTAGAGGGTCGATATTGACTTTTAGGATTGCTACTTCCAATAGGTGGCACTAGAGTTCTAGTCCTCTTCCTCTCTGAAGAGGCAATTTAGCTGAAATGATGGTCAAGGAGTAGATACCCGGCTGAACATGGGCCATTGGCCAGCAGTGAGTATGGATGATTTAATCACTGTCATCAGCTGTAGATGAATGAAAGTTGTTACTGATCCATGCTTGGTTGTGACAAAGCCACTGGCCACACTGAATCATCTCTCACAGTACACTGTAGGTTGCTGGACATGACTGACCGTGCATTACAAACTAGGCCACTTCTTGCCACTGTTCCAATCTACTGAGCCAGAACTTCATGGGAACTGGGCTTAGGGTATCTGCAAGAGAAAGGACACAATGCACATATGACTGAACCTGGCTGTTATGAAGGTTCAATTGCAGCTACAAAAAAAAATATGTGGTCCATCATATCAAATACACTGTAATCACTGTTTCGGCCTTGGTCATTAGTTGTAGCTGTAGTGCTGGCACACATAGGGGAGTTCCCCTCCGCACACTCCGAAATCATTCACATTTATGACGAAAATTGAGAATTTAGTTAAAGAAAATTGCATTCACAGAATTCCTAGAATTTTTGTATGGTAACTTTTAACAGTTTTTCTTCTCTGTCCTGCACAGGAACTGCACACATGTTAAAGTGTTGAGTCTGCCAGGAACTGATTGGAATATTCAAGACGTGTGGTTAGAAGTGGTCCTCTCTGTGTACGCTTCACATAGCAAGGAATTGTTACGGTGTATGACTCTGTGAGCAGGTTGGCAGATGCAGTGACGGACAGGAGGCAGATTAAGGGTTAACAAGTTTTTACACAACAGAAATATTACTCCACGCTGGGAGATAGGGAAAACCTGAGGTAAAATGCAGGCAGTACAGGCAATACAGGGGTTTGGTTGGGAAAAAATTAAACGCAGGAATAACAAATAACGTCGTTCACAAAGAACTCACTTATCAGTCGGATGTCTTCCTCACAGAAAAGCTCCCTGAGTAGATGATGGCGCCAACAGCCATCGGCACAATGTGGATTTAGTGTGGTCCTGAATGGGGCGTCGGTACGTGCCCAGTCTGCAACGTTGAGTCTTTGAAGCATGCTGAGGAGTCCTCAATATGGAGACTCTTGTGACCTGGCAGGGTACGGGCCTCTGTGCTGCAGAGTTAAGCGAGGCTCGACGATTATTCACCGAGGATTCAAGAAACCGTCTCGGTAAAAGTCACAGTCTCTATCAGGTGTCACGAGAGCACCCCTGACTGTAGCGGAGCGGGTGACACTTCGTTGAGCCAGAATCAACCTGCACACGGCGGGCTTCTAGTCACAGTCGCTGAGGTAAGATTTAGTCATGGCCGGGAGCAAATCTCTGTCACTAACGGTCCCAGCAGCTGGAGTCCTATTTCTCCTCAGCAGCGGTCTGCATCTTCCCGCCAATTCTGTATATGTCCATGCGCTGCGTTGTCCCTGGTCACGCTTAGCCATGCCCCCTGTCAGCAAGCGTACAGATTGGTGCAGTTGCTTAAAGTTTTTCCCGAACAGCAGAGGCGACAGCCTCGACAGTTCCGTCACAAGAAAGGCACCCCCAACCTGGTTTCTCTTTTTACAACTCGACCCAACAGGTGGTTGGTCAACGGATGGCACAACTCACTCACAATGGGATGGGAAAGGTGAGAGGAAGGCCCTGACAATAGGGAATGAGGGATGGTCACCACCTGAGCTCAAACCTAAGCCTGAACATTCGCCGCCATCAGGATATCTTGTCCCTAGATGTCACCTATAACTGTCCTTGCTAGTGCACTGGCCAGCAAGGAGTGCTAGCCTCACCTCTGCAGATAATAAACACAGGGGGAAGTAACAAACACCAAAGGTACGAGGTAACAAAAAAACACACAAAATTAGGCCGGGGTCACACACAACGATAAAAAATCAGACCGTATTATACGGCCGTAATACGCAGAAAAGTCCCCTGAAAAGTGATCTGTATGTCATCCGTGTGCAATGCGAGGATGCGATTTCCTCGCATCAAAACATCCATGTGTCATCCGTATGGCATCCGTATGGCATCCGTACGGCGAGATTCTCTCGCCGGCTTGCAAAACCGACATCCCAATGACAGTTTTTACATCACAAAAGAAAGAATAGATATATACACATAGAATACATATATATACGTGTCATTGTGACACATATACATATATTTATAGTTCATACACTTCTACATAGTATAATAGGCGCTAATTCAATTGCCGGCTTTTGTGAATTTACTGAACCCGACATGAAATGACACATGGTTGACATACAGTTAACCATGTCATTTCATCCAGTTTGATATATGATCAGTGACGTCAGTGACGTCTGAGGGAGTCCCCGGGAGTCCCCGGCTGACCTGAACTGAACTGATTAGCCTGGGAA